>JAODAL010033055.1:0-46056 GCA_025379985.1 Phyllomedusa bahiana | reverse complement strand
TTAAAAAATTTTCTCTGTTCTACGAGATGTTGAGATCCAGAAAGAGCATTTGAAAAAGGAAGAAAGGACAACATGCCCCGTGCGTCCAGCAGACTGTTCATGTGAGGCTATTACTATACAAAGATACGGAAGCAGCTATCGCAGTTCCTGGGTAGAATTATGAATACGGCTCCTTCTCAGAACAAGCACCCTCCTAAGTCCTATCCAGCAAAAAGGATGCTGTGTCAGTATGTATGCTATCTATAGGAGGGTCAGTGGGATGTCCTTCGCTACCACATCTTGGAATTGGTTCTCTACCAGTCAACTGTTGCCCCGTGTACCACTCTGTGGTTCCAAAAGAGGACCGCAGGCTGTCCCGTGCCACTGTGGGTAGTGTATTGATCAATTTCTCCCAAAGATCAAAGAAATGTTTCACCTTCCTTTCTTTCCATTGGATCGTGTCAATCCATTCCATCTGAAAAGATGGAAGCACTTATCCAAAAATAATTTTATGAAAAGGCACATCGGCTGAATCCACACCTATAAAGCGGCCTTTCTCACAGCTACTGATAATATATGTAAAAGTCATCTGTCTCTACGAGTGAGGTGCAAGGCATCCCCGTCTGTGTGCCCAAAGAGTGCCCATGGTGCTGACATAGTGAAATTGTGTACCTGGAATTTCTGTATATAAGTTGTTACGTTTTCCCAGAATAACTGGATTTCTGGACAGTCCCACATGCAATCTTACAGTGTGGCTTCCGGGGAGCCGCACTTGAAACAGTTGCTGGAGGCATAAATCCCCATTTTGTGACTTTAATGGGTGTCAGGTATGCGTTGTGCATAAGTTTCAGGGTCATTTCCGTGTAGCTGGCAGCAGGTAGGAATTTATAAAAATCCGCCAGGGTCGCTAAAATTAGATCTGGTGTCAGGCAGGGATCATAGTCTTGCCATCTATTCACCTGGGATCGTGTAGTATCATAGTCAATTTTATCCCATAGGTATATATATACAAGGGATAGATGCACACGGCGGACTCAAAATGATTCTCATGAAGTTCGAATCCCAATCTGCTGTGGTTAAATTGTTTAAAACTTCCATTACGTAGCTATATGCCTGAAGATAGTTAAACAGCAAGTTAATATCCGGGAAGATTGTTTGAAGTTCTGCAAAGGAGTATGGTTTACGAGTTTTCAGGTTAGTTAGTTGACTGACAGTCCGTATGCCCAGTCTATATAGTGCTTTAAATACGCTATGTGGGGTTCCATTTCGAAAGCCCGGGCTATTTATCAAGGAGAGGTGTATTGAATGAGTTGGAGAGAGACCCTTTAGTTGTCTGGTTTTCTTCCAGGCATGCCAGACCGGCATGAGGAGCGGGTTTTGGCGGATCTCCACTAAAACTTGGTCATATGGTATATGTAGAAAATTTATGAGGGAGATATTAGGCAGAAATAGTTTATCCAAGAAATGGAAAGTGAATATTGTTGTTTGTTGGGACCAGTTCGCGATATAGCGACTTAATGCTGCCAAATTGTAACATTTGATATTTGGGAACCCTAACTCCCCCGTTCTGCTTCCGCTGTTGCAAGATATGGAACGGGATACGTGCTTTCTTTCCTCCCCAAATAAACCCCCGGTATGCTGCATTAATTAATTTCTATTCTCGGGGCCTAAGATAAATACGGAGCATATGGAATAAGTACATTAATCTTGGGATTTTGATCATTTTTAGAAGGTGGGCTTTGCCTACAAAGGACAACAGAAGGTTTTCCCATTTCTTCAAAGTACGGTGTAAGGAGTTAATATATTTATCCATGTTCTCAGAACAAAGTTGAGGCAGGCTTCGTGGCAGAAAGACCCCAAGATATTTGAGACTTCTCGTACACCACCTGATCTGGTGTGCCGAGGACCACAGAGGCTGCGCTGGGCCCTTTAGGAGGAGTCCTTCACTTTTGTCAATATTTATTGTGTATCCAGAAAGTTCTCCTAGTTCCCAAAACCTCCTCCAAGACAGCCGCTAAATTTTGCTTGGGATTTTTTATTATCAGTAATAAGTCATCGGCATATGCCGAGCGTTTCAGTTCTTGGCCATCTCTGAAGATGCCGGGGAACATGGGGGATTGGGTAATATGATATAATAAGGGATCTATTGACAAGTTGAAAAGGATAGGTGATAACGGGCAGCCCTGTTTAGTTCCCTAAATAGTCTAAATTGGAGATGGTTTTACCATTTTTATTATAGATGTCTGGCATTCAGATGCAAAAGATCCAGAAAACCAGCAAAAACCCCGACCAAAACCCCGCTTCCTCAGAACTGTGCCCTAGAAGAAAGACCAGACACTTTATTAAAGGCCTTTTCTGGGGTCAAGGCTCAAGTAACATTGACACCTAAATGTTCTGATCCTGTGCACCAAAATAGCCACGGTCGCCATCCTGACATTTCTGGTTGAGTGTCTGTGCGCCACGAAGCCCGATTGATGCGGGTGAATTATGGTAGGGAGAAATTTTTGGAGTCTATTTGCTAGGATTTTGGCTAACAGTTTATAATCATGATTCAACAATTAGATAGGTAATTAACAAAGGATCTTTTTCAGGTTTTAGTAATAGAATAGTCATAGAATCAAAGACAGAATCTACCATCTTGGAGTTCAGATATATCTCATTGTAGACTCTTACTAAGTAAGGTGCTATGTGGGGCTTCAAACTTTTGTAAAATTCGGCCGAGAAACCATCGGGACCAGGGGTTTTGCCGTTAGCCGAAGATGCGATCACTTCGCATACCTCCTCCTCAGACACTGTGGTTTCCAACAGCAACCTCGTCTCCTCCGATAGACTGGGCATACGGACATTGTCTAGGAAGGACGACACTCGGTGGTCGTCATGTGGGTTAGCGCAATACAGGGATTCAAAGTAATTGGTAAAGGCCTGTCCAATCTCCTCAGGGTCACGAAGAATAGATCCCGTCACCGGGCATTTAATTGCTGAGATAGGATGTCTGGATCTCCAAGGTTTGGTCATATTGGCCAAAAGTTTACTGTGTCTATTCCCCCATCTATAATAACGATTTTGGGTGGCCCTAGTATGCCACACTACGTGACCCTGAGCAAACGTGTACAGGAGCCTCTGGGCTTCTACAAATTTCTCCTTTGTCAATTCTGAGGGTTGTATCATGTGTTCGCTTTGTGCTTTCATAAGATTTAAATGCAGTTCTTTGAATGTGTTATTTGCTGCTTTGCGCTTTGCCCCTACATATCCAATTATCATCCCTCTCAGTACTGCCTTTGCTGTCATCCACATTAAAGGAGAATCACCCTCATGTTCCTTATTGTCTGATAAGAATTGTTGCCAATTAACTATTAAAAAGTCTTTAAATTCGTCCGCGTTATACAGATGTTTAGGAAAGCTCCATTTTCTGAGGTGTTTGAATGGGAGTGCAGTGCCCAAGATCAGTTGTATAGGGGCGTGGTCTGAGATAACTATTGGCATGATATCTGTTTTGACCACGTCCAAATACAAACATGTGGAAATCAGTGAGAAATCAATTCTGGAGAAGGTGTCGTGAACCTTAGAATAAAATGTATATGTGCTGTCCATGGGGTTATTTACTCTCCAGTGGTCATATACTTCTGTGCTGTCTATAAGGCCCTCGAGAGCTCGATTTGGTGCCTCCCCGTCGTGTGTGTTATGTGACCTGTCCATTGAAGGGTTTTCGGGTAGAGTTAAAATCACCAATCAGGATTAGGTTTTCGTAATTTCTCTGAATTGGAAAGGTTTTAAGATCCGCAAAGAAAGATTAGTTTGGAGCATTGGGAGCATAAAGATTAAGTAAAGAATATGTCCTATTTGCAATGGATAGTCTGAGAAAAATAAATCTTCCTTCCTTATCCACATATTTATCTAGTATGTCCTGTACTACCCCCACTCGGAAATAAATGGCAACCCCCCCTTGCCTTTGTTTTGTAGTTTGCCACAATTGGTGGATCTAACCAATGCGCCCTTAAGGGTATATAGCTTCCCATTTTCCAATGGGTTTCCTGCAGACATATGATGTCTGGTTTCAGTCTTTTTAAGTGTAAAAGGACCTTCCTCCTTTTTTCAGGGGTATTAAGCCCAGCTACATTCCAAGAAATAATATTTAGCTCAGAAGCGCGTGGGTTGTCCTGTAAATTGACATTAATGGTACTCATCCTGAGTCTCGATACGGCGGAACTCGTGATGAATCAAACCCATGAAAAAGATGACTTAGTGCGTCCCAGAATGGACGGGAGAGGACGACGTGCCGCAGTTATCCCCGTGGTCCCCGTGGCCATCTGGGACAGACGAAGATGTAAATGTCAAAATCACATTAATCAATAGTACATTCAGTATTAACAAATTTAACTCCATTAACTAAAGGTTCAATGAAAAAAAAAAAAACAAGTACTACACTTGATAATAGGTAACTCTTTGTCTGAGTCCTTTTGAGGCAGAACAGATATCCAATACATGTAAGAAAGGAGACCCACATCCCTAATTGGCTCAGTATTAGACCTTTTTGATCATGGTAGTCACAATGTAAACCATACTAATCAGGGTTGTCCCTCAAGAACATGCTAGTAGCTTCTTCTGCCGAGTCATAGGTCACCACTTGACCATTGTCATGTACTCTTAGTTTCGCTGGCTAGAGCTATTAGAAGCGAATGTTTTGTTTGTGTAGATATTTACACACTGGGTGGTAGGCTTTACGCTTCATAGATACTTGTGTGGAGAAGTCTTGAAATATCAAAATGCTTTCGCCTTGTATTGTCAGATCTCTTTTTGTTTGTAGGCCCTTAAAACCTGCTCCTTAACCGTCCAATTGTGGAAACGAGCAATGACAGGCCTGGGCCTGCCCCCTTGGTCTTTACGAATGCCCATCCTATGAACTCGCTCCACTAACAGAGGGTCTTTAGGTAGTTCCAGCCACAGAGCATCTGCCAGGTTGGTTGTAAGATATGTTGCTAAAATGTCATGGGTAACATTCTCTGGAATACCGAGAAATTGGAGGTTGTTCTGTGGGATAGTGGAACAGCCGCATTGTATTTACTCAGTAAAATCATATGTGTGACTTATTATTGTAAAGCATTCTGTTGCATTCTGGTGTTTGGCCACAAGATGCCACTGTCTCCAGAAACTGGTGTATGCAAATGAAAGACATGTGACTAGAGACATGTGGCAGCGGCCATTTTTAAAAAAGAGCAAGAAAGAAAGACAAAGAGAAGGCAGGAGGGAACAGATGCTGGCTGAAGATTGACTGAGCTTTCCTGCTCCGTTTGGGCTCAAAAGTGTGAGAACCCCCAGAGAGAGAGGAGTGTAACTGTGCGCATTGAAGCTGTTGTCAAAGAAAGCCCCACAAAAGAAAGAAAACTCTGCAGAGACTGTGAGGAGCGACTACATCTTGGATGTCGGCTTCAACAGCAGGGATCATCACCCCAGAGCAGCAACTGCCGGCCATCGAACAGGTATACCCGGGTTAAAGAAGGCGTGCACGCCAACAAACTTAGGACTGTGTGCAGACCTGTTAGTCTAGTTAGGACAGATTTGGTTTCAGGCCATAAGTGTTTATCCAATTACGCCTCCTGATTCGGGACATTGGATGGGGCTTGCTATAGCACTGTTATTTATGCAACCAGTTTGCATGTGAGAGGATCTGTTTTATATGTATATGTCTGGGGATAGCGGTTAGAGCTGATTAAGTTGTAAGCTTCTGTGCCACACCGCTGGCGCGCTTTTGAACTGCATCACACACGATTGTTCCTGTCCTTGTATGGTATTAAAAGGTAGCAGGTGTTCGGCCTTTCTGAACCCCATGAGTAGGTAAACTTATCGTGCATCCAGAGAACACACTCTCAGCGGCGCGCTGTGTGGCACAGGGGCCTTGGTTACTATTTTGTACATGTGTGCTTGGGGATTTGTTAACAATGCTTTCCTGAAAAGTTCAGTAAACTATTGGTTGTTGAACTGGTGTTGGAGTAGTTTTCTTTGTCCGTAACTTCGCTGTATTCCGGGAATCCTACCTCGGTGCTCGGCTTACAACTTGGCGTAGCAGGCAGGATACAGTGACCGTTATGGACGGGAATGCGATGGGAGGTCTTCCCCCGGCGTCAATGGCGCCAGCCCAGAGCCAAGTTCAGGGTGTCCCCATAATGCCCACCAAAGTGAGTTATGTTCCTGTAGGGTCGCTTTTGCAATCCCTACCCAAATTTGATGGAAAAAAACATGACACTGCAGGACTGGACAGAAAGGTTGCATAGTGCAGTTAAAATATGTAACCTAGCTCCAGAACTAGGGGCGGAGATAGCCTTGGGGGCCTTAGAGGTGGACGTTAGACGAACAGTCATGGTACGGCCCGAGTCCGAGAGAAAATATTCTCCCTGCTGGAAGGAGCCCAAGGGGGGCGTTCCAAGGTGGTGCACCTGCGAAGCCACTTCTTCAACCGGCCGCAAAGAGAAGGTGAGACCCTCATGCAGTACTCTAATGCCCTATAGGAAATGTTGAATGAAATAAGGCGGCGAGACCCAGTGGCCATGGGGGCTTTCCAGGAAGTGGATAAGCTACTAAGAGATCAGTTAATTGTGGGACTGTACAATAAATCCTTACGGGACAAATTGCAAGAGATGACCCGAATGACGGCTGCCCTGATGTTTTATAGTGTTTACTTAGCCGCTGTAGAGAGGGAAGAAGAACCCATACCCATAATGGTAAAGGCCGTCAGTAGTGCCCAAGCAAACAGAGCAGCGGGAGACTCAGGGTCTTTAACAGATGTGGTCCAGGCTTTGCGGAAAGAGTTGAGAGAACTTCGGTTGGAAGTGTCCCAGATGAATGCGGAACGGCTATAAACTCCAGAAATGACCTCAGCTTCCCACAGCACCAATTTCAAGACAACCCCACAGTGGGGTCCCACTGCAAGGGGTCCATCAGGTGCACGGAGATCTAGGGGCCCCTCTGCTGGGCTTGCCAACAGTATGGCTACATCGCCAGAGAGTGTCTTGAACATGTAGGGGCAGAGCCAGGGTTAAACTACCGACCGCTGCAGTAGCCGGGCGCCCTGTGGTGGTACAACAGAAGATAAAGCCCATACGTGGGGAGCAAGACCTCTATGCCTGCAGTCACGTTATGGAAGCCGAGTTAGAATTCTAGAAAGTACGCTGCCTAGTTGATACAGGGTCAGAGTGCACCCTGATGCCCATGGAGTTCTTTGAGCGACACTTTAGGCACATGATGGAGCCAGAAGATGGCAGCTTCATTAGGCTGACAGCAGCCAATAATGGTGACATGGACGTGCAAGGGATAGTGTGGATGCAAGTCCGACTGTTGGGACAAGACATTGGCAAGAAGGGAGTGGTGCTGGGTATGAATGTGCTCAGAGACTTGGATCACCACCTCTATTCGAAATATGGACCAAGATATTGGCAGCGAGCCACCATTCACCGGCTAACTCAGAAGGTCCTACAACAGATGGTGAGGAGCTGCAGTCTGCGAAAGAGCCCCACATCCGGTCGGCCCATTGGGCAGGTGAAGGTGCCATCAAAAGCCCTGATTAAGATCCCACCATGACACGAACAGGTATTGATGTTGCCGGTGGGAGCCGGACGGAAGTTGAATGGGCTGGAAGTCTTGATTGAACCAGTCTCGCAGGAAGGGTCACAGAACCGTCCACTGGTAGCTCGGGCCCTTGCCACCGTGAAAAATGGGTGTGTACCTGTGAGATGCCTCAATGTCATGGACAGCGAGTTAACTGTCCCACGAATATTCTGTTAGCTGAAGTCTACGTTCCCGGAGAAGACATCTTCCAGAGAGAGGACTTCACGCTATTGCCCGAAAAGAGGTCGGCCTTTATCTATGCAGTAGGGTTCCGACAGAGTGAGCCTCCGACAGCAGAATGGGATGGTCGAGTGATCATGGCCCAGATGGGGGTTGATCTCAGGGCTCTGACTCCGGGGCAACAACAGCTGCTGTAAGATACCCTTTGGGAATTTCAGGAGGCGTTCTCAAGACATGATGAAGACTTCGGGTGTGCTTCTACCATTGAGCACGAAATCACTACAGGCGATGCTATGCCCATTAGAGAAAGGTACCGGCAAACCCCACCCAAGATTTACCAGGAAGTGAAAGAAATGGTGGCCAGCATGCTGGAGAAAAGGGTGATCCAAGAGAGTCAAAGTCCCTGGGCTACGCCTGTGGTCTTGGTGCGAAAAAAAGATGGGAGTCTCAGGTTCTGTGTAGATTACCGAGAACGGAATGCCCAGACTGTTCGTGATGCCTATCCACTCCCACGGATTGAAGAATCGCTGTCTGCTCTAGGTCATGCAAAGTTTTTCTCGACTTGGCCAGCGGATACTGGCAGGTGCCAGTGGCTAAGAAGGATAGGGCAAAGACAGCCTTTATTCTACTTATGCGGCTCTATGAGTTCAATCGGATGCCATTTGGTCTGTCTAATGCACCAGGGACATTTCAGAGGCTGATGGAGCACTGTTTGGGAGATCTTAACTTTGAGTCAGTGCTGATCTACCTGGACGATGTAGTGGTGTTCGGGAACTCCTTTGAAGACCATCTTCAGAAACTGCGTCAGTTCCTGGAACGACTACGGGACCACAGGCTCAAGATCAAGCCTAAGAAGTGTCAACTCTTCAAACAGCGGATAGAGTACTTGGGGCATGTGGTCACCTCGGAGGGGGTACAGCCAGCCCCCAGTAAGGTGGAGGTAGTTCAAAAGTGGCCTCAGCCATGTACACTACGAGAGGTACAAGCATTCCTGGGACTGGCTGGATATTACCGAAGGTTTATACCTCGCTTTGCTCATTTGACAGGTCCCTTAAATGAGCTAGTGAGAGGTACAGCTGGGGGCCCAAAGAATCGCCCTATTGAGTGGGGACCACGGCAGCAAAAAGCTTTTGACGCAGTGAAAGAGGCACTGACCAGTGCCCCGATTCTGGCCTATGCGCGATTCGATACTCCCTTTCTGTTGTATTCTGATGGGAGTCTACATGGGTTGGGGGCCGTGCTGTCCCAGGTCCAGGAAGAGCGAGAGAGTAATAGCCTATGCCAGTTGGTCTTTGCGAGAGTCAGAGTGCAATCCCGACAATTATAGCTCCTTTAAGTTGGAACTATTGGCCCTGGTATGGGTCATGACAGAAAGGTTTGCAGAGTACCTGACAGGTGCAGAGGTGACTGTCATGACGGACAACAATCCATTGGCACATTTGGAGAACGCTAAGCTTGGAGCCCTTGAGCAAAGATGGGTGGCCCAACTCTCAAAGTACCAATTCCACATTAAGTTCCATTCAGGGAGGGAAAATGGTAATGCCGATGCCCTCTCTCGTATTCCAGTTAGACTACCATCTCACAGTGTTGACGAAGAGTTAGAAGACACGGAAATGCCCGACCTTGGTCGGTTACCTATGTTCCAGGACGTGGCAGACTCAAGTGGGGTGGCGTCTGGGATGCCGATGGTGTTGGGAAAGACAGTGGCTGATTGGCAGAGGGTCCAAGATGGTTGCCCAGATATACGGAAGGTGAAGGGGTGGGTCCGGTCTCGGGTCTGGCCCCGGCCAGAAGAGCAGGCCCAGCTGACTCAGGAGGGGCAAAAGCTGTTGAGGCAGTGGGATAAGCTGAGTGTTACCCAGGGACTCCTTTGCCGAACCATCTACTTACGGTCAGAGCTGCAGCACCGACAACAGATTGTCATCCCCATGTCACTGGGACCAGAGGCTGCTCGGGAAGCCCATGAGAGGGGTGCCCATTTTGGGAGTGACAAAACGTACAGGTGGCTTCAACGACTGGTGTACTGTCCCGATTTGTTAAGCATGGTGTCTGAAGCTTGTCTCAAGTGTCAGACCTGTAGGTTAAGTAAGAGCACTGAACAGCGGGCTCCCGTCCAGACCATCCAGACATCTGCACCCTTAGAGCTCCTGATGATTGACTATGTACAGATTGGGTACTCTACCTCTGGGCATTCGTACTGTTTGGTCATGACAGATCACTTCACTAAGTACGCAGTGGCAGTACCCACCAGGGATCAGACAGCAGAATCTGCTGCCGAGGCGGTATGCAAACACTTTATACAGGTGTTTGGGTGCCCCCAGAGGATACATTCAGATCAGGGAGCATTTTTCCAAGGGGCTCTAATGAGTGAACTCTACCAGTTGTATGGAATTGAGCGTTCCCGCACCACCCCATATCATCCGCAGTGGAACGGGGCATGTGAGCGGTTTAACCGCAGTCTGATCCAAATGCTGCCGACTTTGGAGGACGGACAGAAGGCCAGGTGGCCTGAGTACCTACCTGAACTGATGTTGGCCTATAACAATAGGGTAAAAAGCACCACGGGTTATTCCCCACACATGATGTTTGGAAGACCGGGCCGGGAGATTGAGAATCTTCATATGCCCAGTCCGACTGACAAACAACCGACCAGTACCACTGTATGGGCACAGGAACACCGCCGCCGGCTGAGAACGTTGCACAGGGTTGTAGGAAAACGCCTAAAACAAGTGGTACATCCAAACCCGCGGCCCGTGCAGAGAGACAGGTATGCTCCAGGTGATCTGTGATGGTCAGAGCTAAGAGGCCATCCGGAAAGTTAAGTGGGAGATGGGAGGCAGTCCCGTACGTGGTAAAGAGAAGGGTAGACCCTCCCGAAATCGGCACCGAAATATGTTAAGGCGCTGTAATTTTGAGGTGCCCGTGACTGTGCATGATGTGCCCACCCCCATCCAGCAACCTCCCTCAGTTAAAGAGTGGTGGGTTGTCTCGGTTCCGGTGTCAACTGAGGTTAAAAGCTGTGGCAAGCTTGCCACCTAGAGAGAGACTGGGGCAGTCAACAGGTCTCCCCCCACGTATGACACCCAGGTCCAATGCTGGTGTACCCCCACAGCGCTATGCGCAAGACGAGTTTGTGTGGGGAGGGTTGTTGAGGACGCCAACTTCTAGTGGGGTGGTATGTGGGATAGTGGAACAGCCGCATTGTATTTACTCAGTAAAATCATATGTGTGACTTATTATTGTAAAGCATTCTGTTGCATTCTGGTGTTTGGCCACAAGATGCCACTGTCTCCGGAAACTGGTGTATGCAAATGAAAGACATGTGACTAGAGACATGTGACTGGAGACATGTGGCAGCGGCCATTTTTAAAAAGTGCAAGAAAGAAAGACAATGAGAAGGCAGGAGCGAACAGATGCTGGCTGAAGATGGACTGAGCTTTCCTGCTCCGTTTGGGCTCAAAAGTGTGAGAACCCCCAGAGAGAGAGGAGTGTAACTATGCGCATTGAAGCTGTTGTCAAAGAAAGCCCTACAAAAGAAAGAACACTCTGCAGAGACTGAGAGGAGTGACTACATCTTGGATGTCGGCTTCAACAGCAGGGATCCTCAACCCAGAGCAGCAACTGCCGGCCATCGAAAAGGTATACCTGAGTCAAAGAACACGTGAACGCCAACAAACCTAGGACTGTGTGCAGGCCTGTTAGTCTAGTTAGGACAGATTTGGTTTCAGGCCATAAGTGTTTATCCACTATGCCTCCTGATTCAGGACATTGGATGGGGCTTGCTATAGCACTGTTATTTAGGCAACCGGTTCGCATGTGTGAGGATCTGTTTTATATGTATATGTCTGGGGATAGCGGGTAGAGCTGGTTAAGTTGTAAGCTTCTGTGCCACACCGCCGGCACGCTTTTGAACTGCATCACACACAATTGTTCCTGTCCTTGTATGGTATTAAAAGGTAGCGGGTGTTCGGCCTTTCTGAACCCCATGAGTAGGTGAACTTATCGTGCATCCAGAGGACACACTCTCAGCGGGGGCGCTGTTGGAAACAGGGGCCTTGGTTACTATTTTGTACATGTGTGCTTGGGGATTTGTTAACAATGCTTTCCTGAAAAGTTCAGTAAACTATTGGATGTTGAACTGGTGTTGGAGTCATTTTCTTTGTCCGTAACTTCGCTGTATTCCGGGAATCTTACCTCGGTGCTCGGCTTACAGTTCCTCCGTTCGCGATTCTCCAGGTATTCCAGCTTTTCTTTAAGTGCTTCAATGGTGGCTTGGTGGGAGGTAGAAGTTCCCTTGAGTCGAACTACATCTTCTTCTATTGTGGTCGTGCGCGTTTCCAGTTCCTATATCTTCTGCGAATTTGTTGTAATCTGGGATAACCCTGCGTCGATCGATGCTTGAATTAAGTCGAAGCGGCGGTCTAAGGCTGGAAGGAGCAGTCTGGATACTTCTTGTGCTAGAGAAACAGCCGGTAGAGGAACGTCGGCGGACTCTGTAATCTCTGCGCCCGGAGAGTTTGTGGCAGTTACCAAGGCGTTTTTGTTAGGGATTGGTGATTTATTTGCCATGTTTATTTGGTTTATGAGGCGAACCTTTGATAGCTGCTTGTTTTTCTTGTTATGCGACGACTGTGATTGTTTAGGAGCAAGCGAGGGTGTCGAACAAGAGGAGGACCGAGTGACCCTTTGCACTGTATGTTTCTGAACACATCTGTCCATACTCCGATTGAACCAATAAACAACAAGTTTTATTCAGAGAAGTATTTGTTGGGATGTATGCGGGGTCCCAAATTTAGCTCTGCCAAGAACGCTATGGGTCTGACCTATTACCACTTGGGTCCCTAGAGTCTCTGATCAGGTTGCATTAGGAGCCACCTAAGTTAAAGTTACATATTACTTGTTATGCAGAGTACATTTTTCAAAAAGAAGAGGTTTGATGAGGAATAGAGAGAGGTGTCGTTGGGGTGTGTATGTTTCACTGGAGTGATGACTGGGTAAATGTAAGTCTATTGGTGTTGAAGACAGGTGTTTTGACCGTCAAGAAATGAGGTAGAAGGTGTCCTGTTCCGACAGTCAAGCCCCTATTTGGTTCTAACTACAACCCAGCAGATAATTCCATAACACCCTTAATAGAGGAAACGTCTAGTAAATGCTATCTTGGGGATATTAGAAATGTGCAGAACCAAAAAGCAGTGAAGGGCTGACTGCTGGTCAAGATATGCTATACTGCAGCTAACAGGAGGGCTAGTACTGCCCTCTGGCGACGTGCAGAGGGATCACAGCTAAATCAACTTGTTACATCTCTATGTATCTCCTAAAAGAGAAGTGGTCCTTTTCTGCCCTCTGTTGGTTCTAACACATATTGTATGTGTATGACAGAATTTAGGAAGATTAAAGGGGATTTGCCAAAAAGTGCCTTATCTATTAAGAAGCAATAGTAAACAAAGTACTCTGAGCTGAGAGAGAGAGAGAGCTGGTCAGAGCACAGAGCCATGCATAAGGGATCGTGTGCAATATTCACTCCAATAACACTACACACTACAACTAGTGGATTCTGTATACAAAAGACAACACCTTTGCTCCACAGCAGCTTGAAAGCTCGTTCATGTTCCCTATCATCAGATAAAGCTGGGATCTACTCAAATAATCACACTACAACTAGTGGATTCTGTATACAAAAGACAACATATTTCTCCACAGCCCCTTCACGCTTCCTCTCATCAGATAAGAAGTGTGCTCTGCGCAAGCCCAGCCAGCCGGTCTTGTAACTATGCCTGGTCGTATCTAATGCAAGCTTTTAAGTAACTAAGGACAGGTAAGGCAGCCTGTAGCTCTCTCAGGCTGCAATTTTTTTAATCACATATCTGTAGAAAAGTGATTAAATACCTATTTTGGAGGATCCCACGTCAACATTACATCGTGGCAAAACCCCTTTAAGAGAACGAGTAAGATGTGGTGTCACCAATGAGTGCTGCAAATTCAGACGCGGTTAAACACGGTAAAGCAAACCAGATAGGAAAAGCTATAATTAAACCAATATGAACTTTGTCAGTGACCACTTCCAAGCCACAGTCTCAGATCTTAAGTAATCCTACACAAAACACAATAATGCTATGCAAAATACAATATATGTTATACTAAAGGAAACAGTGAGTTAGTGGAGAGATACATTCGACATTTAGGACAGGATTCACGGTATGGAGGTTGGAATAGGTCCAGCCGTGTGGGTCACCTGATGTGTTTCAGTTATCTCATTTCCACGAAATAAGGGTTCTCAATGCACTCCGTTGAGGGGCTGTGACGGACTCTGCACCTCAAAAACTTATCCGTATATGGTTAAGGGCAACGGGTTGGTATACGGAACTGCTTAGGGTGATGTGAATTCAAAATCAAATAGGGATGCCCTGCTGCGAGTTCAGTCACAATCATGAAACGTTCCAGAAAAGGAGAGGAAACTGCTACTGATTGTGAGAATCGATTACAGAGACGATTGCAATGTTCTCCAGGCAGAAGGAATAAAGGAATAATATCGTTTAGTGCGGTATGTTGATGGGTTTGTCCCCTTACTCAGTGCTGCAGTGACGTTCTGGTATGTCCCTGAGTGCTTCCTTGTTGGGCCTTTCATTATCTCCTGATAGTGATCAGACAAGAGATGGTGATAGCTGACCTCTCTAATCTTTATATCCCAATAACTCTCCCCTGTGCAAACAATAGGGTCAGAGCAATATGTAGATGGGAAAGGGATAGATGTCCACAGTCCTTGCCCTCCTATGCCAGCACTTAGCGACCTTGTTAGGTTTAGCAGATCCGTCGCAAGCAGGGGCAGCGGGGGGGTCTCAACCCCTACGTGCAGAAAATTCTCCCCTAGGCCGGAGAGCAGACAACTTGGTAACCAGTCCAGGGACACACAGAAGGCTGAGGTAGTTTTCCTCCGGTCGCCCGAAATAAGTTACTGCTGGTACAGAGCAAGGCAGCTGCGGTAGCCAGTTCAGGGGGGCAGGTGCTCGCCAAGGGCGCTCTCTCGCAATGGCTGATGTCAGCTCTCTCCCCGGTACAACTCACCGCGGCTCCAGCTGTGTCGGAGGTTCTGGTGTTCCGATGCACTTCTCCACCCACGGGTACGGCACAGGTATCGCTGCCCTTCGTCTGTGGTTTGTCGTTTTCCACCTGGCCGAGACTGTATCGCGCAGGCCTTCCGCAGTTACCTCCGCTGAGGTACACCTCCTAGCTCCCTCGCTAAAACTCCACTCTGCGCTGGCTGCTTCCCGGGCCGCACCAAAGATGGCGCCCAACGGCTGCTCACGGCGAGAAAAGTTTGCGGGCCTTTTCCTCTCCTCTTCTCTGGGGCTCCCGCGGACTTCAGGGCCCTGGGATGGTATTGCGACCAGCGGAGATGCCATCCTCCCGATATAGCGGTTCTCTCACCTCGGGGAAACACCCGGTCAGTGCGCTCTGTGGTCCCGCAGCTTGCAGGGTAGCACCGCAGCTCCTGTCTCGTCGGCAGTCTCTGCTGCCTTTAGACTCCGGGGAGAGAAAATTGTTCCGCCCCATCTCTCCTCTCATCCCTAGCTGTTTAGACCTTAGCTTAGGGGTTCTTTTGAAACCGGGATGGTCTTGATAAACCGAGTTTGGTTAGAGTCAGGCAGGAGCAGCCATAAGATGCGCTCCAAATGCTCTTTAACAAACTTCAGAAAGGGGACACGTCTGGCACTGCAGGATCTGAGTCCCTGGCGGCATAGTGTGTTACTGATGGTAGCCTTTGTTACGTTGGTCCCAGCTCTCTACAGGTCATTCACTAGGGGTGAGCTCTTGCGTGGAGCCCCAGATCGAGGGAGATTATCAGTGGTCTTGTATGTCTTCCATTTTCTAATTATTGCTCCCACAGTTGATTTCTTCCCACTAAGATGCTTGCCTATTGCAGATTCAGTCTTCCCAGCCTGGTGTAGGGCTACAATTTTATTTCTGGTGTCCTTTGACAGCTCTTTGGTCTTCACCATAGTGGGGTTTGGAGTGTGACTGTTTGAGGTTGTGGCACATGGTAACTAGCAGGAGCCCCGTCTCCCTTTTTGCACCAGGGCACAAGAACTTGAACTTACCCCTCTGCTTGCAAGCTTTCTACATGTGCTATATGTGGTGGCAGCAAGAACATCCCAACGGGGAACATGGAGGTTCAGCTAGCAGAGGCGTAGTTATAGGAGGTGCAGCGGTAACAGCCACTACGGGGCCCTGCATCCTGAGGGGGCCCAAAAACCCATGTGACACATAAGAAGACACCGGTATTGGAAATGGCACATGGTAACTGGCAGGGGTGCCAATAGGGCAGTACTGGCAGTACTCCTTTCAGGGGCCCTAATCAAAAAGGGGCCCACTGATATGTTAAAAAATAGGAAGTAGTAATGAGTGGGGGAACCAATTCATTTGGCTGTATGGGGACCTGACATTAACTTATGCCTCTGCAGGTTGGAGTAGATTAGATGGCAGCGAGAACATGCCAGTGTTGAACATGGAGGTTCTGGTTCGACAAGATTAGGCGGCAGTACCATTGGTGGCAGCAAGAACATGCCGATGAGAAACCTATACAGGTGATAAGAACCTGTAAGTAACATCCAGAAGAGTAAACTGCATATGTGGAACAACTCAGTAAATAAAATTTGCCTCTAAAAGTGACGGAAAAAAATTGAGAGGCTACAATACTTGAACCCCCTTTCAATGGCAAACGGGAAAAAAAGGAGGGAAAGTTGAAAATCGGGGAAAGTAGCAATAGGGGGGTTTGGCAGTGGATACATTGGATGGCGGGAAAACCATTGGTGAAAAAAGAAAATGGCAGTGGGGAACATGGAGGGTTCCGGTTGGGAAAAAATTAGGCAATGAGGAACACCCAAAGGTTCCGGTTCGCCCCAAGATTAGGAAATTGGGGAACAGGGAAAGTTCCGGTTCAAAAAGATTGGGCAAGGGGGAAAACAGCGAGGGTTCTGGTTCGACAAGATTAGACAATGGGGAACAAGGGTTGTTCGGGTTTCCCAAAAGGATTAGGAAAAAGGGGGAACGCAAGGTTGGGTTTCGACACGATTGGGCGGGGGGTTTAAACCATTGGGGGGCAAAAGGGGTTTTATGGCAGTGGGGGAACCTCTACAGGTGGAAGAAGCTTTTAATTATGATTATAATAGAAAAACTGGATAGGGTGGAACAAGTATGAAAAAATTTGGGCCCTCCAAGAGTAACAGATAAAAATGGTGGGGACTAAAATTATTTACATTGATTTCAATGGTTAATGAAAAATGAGGGGACATTTTTGAAGCGGGGGCATAGTATAGGGGGTTTGCGCGGGACTAGTTTTGGGGGCAGTACTTTTGGGTTGGCGAAAAACATGGCGTGGGGAAAAATGGAGGTTCCGGGTTCGAAAAGGGATTAGGCAATGGGGAAACAGAAAGGGTTTCCCGGGTTTTTGACAAGATTAGGAAAGGGGGAAAACAGCGAGGTTCGGGTTCGCAAGATTGGAGGGGGAGTAACATTGGTGGCAGGAAAAAATTGCCAATGGGAAACATTGAGGTTCGGATAACGGGGGACTTAGTACATTTGGGGGTTTTAAAGGGTGGAGGTTTTAAAAATAAAGATTTGGGGGGGCTCCCAAGGAGGAGGAGAAAGAGGTGTTGCATTGCCATAAAGTTCAAAAAGGGGGTATATTTCAAAAAAAATTCAGAGGAAGATTTTTGTAAATCTAGTGTTAGCGCATTTGGGGTAAAATTTGTTAAAAGCGGGCGGGCAAAGGAACTCAGACATGAGATTGTAGTAAAGTTTAAATGTGTTTTTCACAAATTGTCAAAAAAGTTTGCGCTACAGATTTTGGTCATGACATTGGCAACCGGGGCAAAAAAATTGTGAGGATCCAATTGGTTTTCAAATTTTATAAATGTCAAAGTTTTCCAAACATTGTCGGGGGAAAAAGAGGGATGCATTTGTCAGTTATGCCCCTGCCATCTGTGCTGAATGGCTTTTCCGGAAAAATTACTTGCTGCGGGGGTAGGATAAAACTTCTAGGGGCTTTGTTGAGAAGCTAAAGCCATTTATCCAGTTTGGACCCCAGGATTTTTTAATGGGTAAATAATAAGTTAAAAACAATGTTGTTGAGCCACAGGTAGTCATGGACCAGGGGTTTTAAAGGGCCAGTCTCTGTGTGTCTAAAGGGGCAGGCTTTTAAAGGGCAGGCTTTCTGAATGCTTTTTGGGTTGAGGGGGTTTTTAAAAATCGATTGCCAAATGCCACCCGGGTTAGGGTTCTGCCACATGTGCTGCGGCTTTTTTCCCAAAATTACTGCTCCCGGGGGTTTGTGACGTTATTCCACCTTTGGACTTTTAGAATGTAAAAGACACAAAAAGATTCTTGAGTTGGTCAATGAGCACTGTCTCAAAATCTTGCATTCTACTGTCTTGTAAAGTGGATCAAGGAGGGTGGGAACCTTGTAATCGCTGTTATTTTTTTTAGAGGGAAATCCAGCACCAGGTTATTTTTTTTATTAGGTTGGAAAAAAATTTTACGCAAGAAATATGGGGTACGAGAACAGTTGAAAATGTTAAAACAAAAAAAAAATGTCATCCCTTTTCAAAAACCGGGATAGGAAAATGGGCTTTTCCAAACCCAAAGCCTTTTCAGGGGAAAAAGCTAGTAAAATGCAGGAGGGGATTAGGGGCACAAAGAAAGGAAAAAAAAATTTTAAAAAAATTTTATGAAATTTTTCTTTTCTTGTCAGAAAAAAATGGGCTTGGCCCCTTCTCTACTCAGTGCCCCCTCACGAAAAATTTTTGGAAAAATTTGCAACTGCATTTTAAACGGGCATATTTTTCCAAAATTCTTTAAAAACAATAAAAAAAAAAAAAAAAAAAAAAGATGTGGTGGGATTCCCCCCTATTTTAAAAAAGTGTTTTAATTTAAATTTAAAAAGCTAAAATTTAAATTTTTTAAAAATGCTGATTTAAAAAAATTCCTTGGGAAATTTTACAAGGGAGGTACAGGAACCCCTGATAAAAGCTTTTAAAAGATTTTTGGTTATTCAGATTTTGGGTTTTCCTTGCCTCCTTCCCTTGGGGTGTTGGGGGGGTCTCACTTTTTTTTCTCTCCCTTTTCGGATGGGGAGAAACTTCCTTAGTTTTTTCTTTGTTTGCTTCTTCAATCTGTTTTTCTTTCCCTTTGCCGGGGGGTTTTTTTTTTCCTCGATTTTTCCTTTACTGTGCCCTTTTCCCTTTTGGGTTGGCCTTTTTGGGGGAGCTGGGTTTAGCGCAAAGTGCCAACCCTTTCTTGGGTTTATCCTTTATCACCCCGCATCAAACGGCATTGGGGTCTTTCTCTTTGGCATGACGATTGTTTTGTTTTCCTTTCAGCGCTTTCTGGGAAATTTTAAAAAAAAAAAAAAAAAACCCTCATGTAGTCTCCGTCAAAGCTGGGTGTCAGCGCTGAAATCCCTTTGCTCTTTCTGCAGATGGAGTCCTCACAAAGAAGTAGCTCCCCCGTCAGTGTCTGCCAAGGGGTTGATTGCCACAGCCCCCAAAAAAACTAGTTCAAACCGGAAAGGGGTCCCCCTGCCCCTTTATCTCGCTGTTCATTTTTATTTCCCTTTATGGGGTGGAACATGGGTTTAGGGAAAAAAAGGGGACCAAGCACTCATGGGGTGAGATGGGGGCCCGGGGTTCCCAAGCCTCGGGTTCGAGGGGCACTAACGGGATCTTCCTCCTCCTCCTCCTGTAATCTGTGCCAACCAATACTGAAGGGTAATCAGTACCGATGGTGTCCACCCCGGCCTCCTCATCCTTCTCCACTTCGTCATCCTGACCATCACCAGAGCTCTGGCTAGCCTCATGTGCTCTACTCTGTGAGCTGAATTGCCGTCCTACACCCGCCATTGACCTAGAACTACTGTCTAAAGAAGACCTACAGAATTGCAAAATAGTTGGGCCTTCTACATCCTCTAGCGGCTAAGGCTCTGTGTCCGCCTCCTCCATCTTTTCTCTTACCTGCTGCCGCAGAGTGCCTAGCACTTGTTACAGTAAAAATATAACCAAAACGGTCATGCTGACAAGGGCATCATCCCGACTGAGCATTTTGGTGGCCTCTTTAAAACTGTCAAGGATGCTACGGAGATCCTTCACCTCTCTCCACTCTCTATGGGTCAACGCCCTGAGGTCCGCACCACTGCTAGTCAGGCCATGCGACATTTCATACTGCATAATGGAATTACGCTGCTGACACAATCTCTGGAGTATGTTGAGGGTGGAATTCCAGCATGTTGGCACATCACATATTGGACGGTTGACGGGGAGGCCCAGATCATGCTGCAACCCGGCCAGTCATGCTGAAGCAGGGTGTGAATGCCAGAAGTGTGAGCTAAGACCTCGAGCCTTTCTTAGCAGACAATCAAGACCCAGGTAGCGCTTGGGAAATGTCTGCAAAACCAGGTTCATGACGTGTGCCAGGCAAGGGATGTGCGAAAGTCTACTGATCTTAAGGACAACAGGGAGATTTCTCCAGTTGTCACACACCACCTTGCCTAGCGCCAGGTTCTTAGAATCCAGCCACTGGTCAGTCTAAGTGCGCAGAGCCATCCACAGCTCTCGACCTGTGTGTTGATGGTCTCCAAGGCAAATTATTTTGAGAATAGCCTGGTTTTCTCTTGGCACGTGATGCTACCCGTCGAGGTTGGGGATCTGGACTCTGCACCATCCCAGCAGTGTTGAAGAGTGTCGGCAATGACCCATTACCAGAGGTACTGTCATCCACCAAATTCACCCAGTGAGCAGTCAGTGAGATGTAACACCCATAACCATGCTTACTAGTCCATGTGTCTGTAGTCAGATGAACTTTGGTGGACACAGATGCAGCCAGTGCGCTGGAGATCTTTTCTGCAATGTGGCTGGCCAGGGCAGGGACAGCTTTTCTGGTGAAAAATTCTCTGCTCAGCATCTGATATTGGAGGTATGCCAGGGCTATGATGTGGCGGAACCCATCTGTGTCCATCAGGCGGAAAGGCAATACTTCTAAGGCCAACAGCCAGGCAATACCAACATTCAGGCTTTTAGCTTTGGGATGGTTGGGGTAAAAGCGTTTCTTATGCTCCCACACCTGGTACACAGAAGGTTGGCTGCTGCATGACGTCTAATCTAGTCGAACTGGAACCTCCATGTTCCTCACTGCCATGTTCTTGCTGCCACCAATGGTACTGCTGCCTAATGTAGTCGAACCGGAACCTCGCTGTTCCCCATTGCCATGTTCTCGCTGCCACCAGTGGTACTGCCGCCTAATCTTGTTGAACCGGAACCTCCATGTTCCCCACTGCCATGTTGTCGCTGGCATCAATGGTACTGCCGCCTAATGTAGTCGAACCGAAACCTTGCTGTTCCCCATTGCCATGTTCTCGCTTCCACCAATTGTACTGCCGCCTAATGTTGTCGAATCGGGACCTCCATGTTCCTCATTGGCATGTTCTCGCTGCCATCAATGTGCCGTCTAATCTTGTTGAACCAAAGCATTGCTATTCCCCATTGCCATGTTCTCGCTGCCACCAATGGTACTGCGGTATAATCTAGTCCAGCCTGCAGAGGCGTAACTTGAAATTCTTGGGCCCTGGTGCAAAAAGTTATACGGGACTCCTGCCAGGTACCATGTGCCATATCCCATACCGGTGTCTTCTTATGTGTCAAAGAGGACCCTGTTGCAGCTGCTAGTGTGCACCTCCCATGGCTACGCTGTCCTCATCTTTTCAGTTAGCCATTGAATTTCAATTCAATGAATTATTTTAACCTCTCAATTTTTTTCTGTGATTTTCTTCACTAAGTTGTCCCATATTTCCAGTTTACTGTTATGGATGATAATTCCAGCTTCTCCTCACCTGAATTGGCATAAAAATTAACCTGAACATCTCCCATTGACTTTAATGGGGTTTGAAGTTCGGTTCTAGTTCGACTTGAACTTCAAATCGAACTTTAAAGATTTGGGGTTCACTCATCACTATTCCTGACCTGTGCTTTCTGCTGCATTTGTGTTATTTTGGTTTTGACCCTCTGCTACATTTACAGACTACTCTCTGCCTACCGCCTGCCCTGATCTATCTGCCTATTATCTGGTTACATCTCTGCTTGCCTAGAACAATCCATGGTAGGACAATGCACCATATAGTTTTGCATGCTTTCCTCTGAGCTAACTTGGAATAATGAGGCCCTGATAACAGTTGTCTGGGAAGGCCTCTCTGGGAAAATCAAGGACGAGCTGGCTGGCCGAGATCTTCCTACTACACTGAACGACCCCATTACTCTTGCCACCAGAATTGACATCCGTTATGCTTAAAGGCAACTGGAGCTATGCCAACAAAAAGAATATTTCTGTCCCTGCAGATTTCCCTGCCTCGCACCAGTCATCCAGAGGTCTCCACTGCCTTCATCAAGGGTTCCTAGAGACGAACTCATGCAAGTGGAGAAAGCTGGTTTGTCTGACTAGGAATGCAGCCATAGATACATCAAGAATCATTGCTTGTATTGTGGCAGACTGTCCTCTCCAGTCCTCTCCTCTCTGTCAGTCTCCATTCTTTCTCTATCCGGTCTCAAATTTCAAGTCTATGCTTTCCTTGATTCAGGCTCTGCAAGAAATTGTATTTTCTGGTTTTCTGTTAATTCCTGCTAGTCTCTTGGTTGGACAAGCCTCTGGTAATTTCTCCCATCAATGGAGAGGTCCTATCTGGCTCTATCTAGTATCCTATCGAGCTACTAACCCTATAGTTTTGGACATTTCACAAGAAGATTTCATTCTGCAATCTGTACTGCTAGTTCTAAACAAATTACAAACCAATCACCTCTACGCCAAACGGGAAAAATGTTTGTTCGAACAGACCAGCCTTTCCTCCCTTAGATACATAGTTTCTGACAAGGGGCTTCAAATGAACCCAGTGAAACTGGCAGCAGTTCTTCACTGGCCCCATTCTGTAGGCCTTTTGCCAATTCAGTGTTTCTTGGGATGTGCCAATTATTATTGGCAGTTAATTTGTCACTTCTCTAGCCTGGTGGCCCAAAAAATCTTCAACCTCCTCTTGAAGCTCTTGTTCCTGAACTGTTATTTCAGAAGGTCATTGGTTCCTCCTATGGAAGCAGGCTCGGGGAGCACCTATGAGGTTCAAGAGATCGTGGCCATAAAACACCTCAAATGCTCCTGAGCCCCTCCACAAATTCCATCTTCTTCTGGCTCAGAAGAAGAGGGGGCATAAGAAGGGAGGGTACTGTCATGGCATGTGCAGCAGTTCCTGTCCCGTTCTGTGGACGCCCCTGAGCTGTGGCTCTCCAACAATTTACTTACCCCTATTCCGCTTCCTGCCGGCGCCTGGTCTCCTCCTCTGCTCGCTCCTTGTCTCTACTCTTTGCTGTCCAACAAGGACCCCGTGCGACACTTTACTGATTTGGGTGCTGCCCAATTTTCCTGGAGCCAATGGCATCATGCCAGGGGCTTTATCAGGACACCTTTCCATTGCCTTCTTGCCAGTTTGTTGGTGTTCCTGACCTGTGCTGTCTGCTACATTCCATGCTTATCATGTTCTTCGGTTTTGACCCTTGGCTACACTTATGGACTATTTTCTGCCTGCCACCTGCCCTGAGATATCTGCCTGTGACCCGACAACGGATCCACCTGCTTTCTATGACCTAGGAGTCCCTTGCATCAAAGTCCAACCAGTCTTGCGGCGGGCTCTGGTGAATACCCAAGGGATCCATAGTGTCTGCTCCTTCTACTTTGTTTGCTGGCATTACTGCTGCATGGAATGATTGAGATCTTATTGCAGACATGTAGACAAAGATCAGTGGGGGGGGCCACTAGAGCATCAGCATGCGAAAGGGAAAGATTTAACTGGTGAAAAAGGGATAATGTTCCAGATTAGTGAGCCGCATGCTTAAGGTGTATGGAGAGTTACAAGCCATAAATGCAGCACTAAAATTTAAATATAGTCTGACAATCTTAAAGAGTTTTCTCTGGGACTATTTTTTATTTGTTATAGGGCTCACAACTATATTATGTTAAACTTTGTAATTCATGCTATGTAAATAAAAATTATTTAACTGTCCTGCTGTGCAAAACCAGAGCCTTATCTTTCCCTCCCCACTATCCTCTATAAAACATGCGACGTTCATTGATCACATGGCTTTAGTGAACGTTTAAGTAGTAGAAAAGGTCACACACACCAAAATTGGGTCAAATGGCTAAAGGTGGGTGCAAGAATGGAAAAGACCTGGTCAGGGTCTAATCAACAATAGAGAAATATCCACTGCACACCATAAGGAGTTTAGGATGCAAAAAAAGCTATTTTATTTACATATATACAAGTGCCTCCGGACATCTCGCCCATTGCCCCCTTCTCCTGCCCTTTAAGGCTAACCCTGGGCTTACAACTTATGAGCTTCCTGGAGTATTTGCAGTATACGCTACCTTCTTGCACATATCCTTATTGGCATTGGCTTTGCCCTACTCTTCCTGACATCATATGGATGTTTCTTGATAAAGACATACAGTCGAAACGTTGCTTATACATCTATTTACTACTTACCTATGTTTAAAAAATGTGCTAAGCTATGCCTCTTGAACTTTGTAATATAAGCTCTTTTTTTTTGAATCATTATTCTAAAAGTGCTGTGCCCTTGTATATATGTAAATAAAATAGCTTTTTTTTCATCCTAAACTCCTTATGGTGTGCAGTGGATATTTCTCTATTAGTGAACGTTTAGTCATCAGTCAGTGGGTGTTTTTTGAAGCCAGATTCAGTTAAGAAACACTCTCCTGTAGTGGGTTGGACCTGTATAGAAAACAATCTGGATGCATTCATGCTTTCCAGCCCGTAGTTTGCAATTGAATAGAAGCAATTATATTATATTTCAGGGAAGGGTGAAATGTTTGTTTATCTTTAAGTTCTGCTGCCAGAACTTGAAATGGGAGGAGGACGCATTTTGAGTGGGAAGTTGTGTCTGCTGTCTAAAAATGTAACTGCAGTTTTGTACATTTTACACAGTCCCTTGAGCCCTTTATAGGAAAACCCGCTTCACTGGGGGTCGTGCCCGATTTGGGGGTATTATGATTTGCTCTCCCCCTAGGAGTACACAAGGTCAGTTAGATACGGTTTCACAGTTAACGCCAGTCCACATGGACACAGGAAGGCCCAGGGAGTGTGAGAGAATACCCAACTCACCCCCAACCCCGACGGGGTGGGAGAGATTTTTGTTTAACCCACGGTGGGAAAAAGAATCTTTCCAGCCCTTAGATTTCCCAAAATTTTTTGTTAGCTATAAGCCCGGGGCCGTTACAGATTATAACGACAGGAACAGCCAGGGTGTTATTAAAGACGAGAAAAAGGACAAGTAGTTGGCTTGATTTCGGACAACTCCGCTCAAGTTTATATATTTTTAATTGCCTTCTACACGGACAAGACAAACAATACATACACAGGGATATAACGATTCAGATATTGGTAAGAGGTGCAAATATAATAGGGTGTGTGAGTACAGACAAAAGAAAACAGCAATAAGTGTCTATTTACCTTAGGTTGGTCTTGCGCTGGGCACACATAGGGGGAGGGGGGGGGGGAATGTGGCCTATATGGATGCTCCTGGAATGCGGGTTCTTGTACCTCCCATCCAATAAAGACAACCCTGGGGCCAGGTGGGCTCAGTCTAATAACTGTACTCGGACATCCCATGTTACATCCCTGTCCCACCCTGTAACACCCCTATGACAGTCTACATGCTCCTCTCTTTCAGAGCCATGCTGCACCCTGCTTCTAACTCTGGGATGGGCCATATCCTGGAAGGGAAATGGGACAGAGTCAAGACAGTGGTATCATCAGAACTGGATGGACCTAAGCTACGACTGGGTATCAAACACTGGGTTGCTGCTCTGTTCCTCAAACCAGCTTTCCGTTTTTCCTGCCCTTGTGTCCTACAAGTGAGGGAGTGACAGCTATGTGTGTGGGATGCTTCATATCTAAAAACGTGAAAATGGGGTGTGCCTATGTTGCATAGTTATTCCATAATTTCTTATGAAATTCCAGCTCCACTGTGACTGCTACATGTCTTTTGATGCTTTGTGTCTCAGACCACAGGTCTACCTTAGCCCTGGCCATATGCTAACGAAATTAAATGAGGAACCTTTTGAGGCTCAGACTCCCTGCTGGGTCAGCTTCCTATCTGAATTGGGAGCAGAAAGGCCTTGCATCTAAATTGAGAGAATTGCCTTTTGCTTAATTGAGTGCTTCCTCACTGACGTGTTGAGCAGTGAGGGAGATTAGTTGAAGTACTGAATCCTGTAATAACTGAGTGAATTTTGGGTGAAGAGGTGGGAGTGGAGTGACTTTCGTCATATTC
This sequence comes from Phyllomedusa bahiana, assembly GCA_025379985.1. NCBI lineage: Eukaryota > Metazoa > Chordata > Amphibia > Anura > Hylidae > Phyllomedusa > Phyllomedusa bahiana. Next base: position 19,924 of record JAODAL010033055.1, on the reverse strand, counting down.
TTAACACCTAGCTATCATTATTACCATGTCAGCAAGTACATAGCTGGAGAGGATTACACACTTATGTTATCACAATGTCTAGCGGTGATAACTATGGACGGAAGTCCTAGATTGCAATGCAGTCTGGGACTTGTAGGAAAGAAATGCTGGAGAACTACTGACACTTCCACAAGCAGGAAGCTTCATCGCAAAAAGAAGATCTTATAATAGATAAATAAGGAGGCAAAATAAAAGAAACACATGAAGGTGGTGGAATATCTTTACTTTTCAATTTAAATGGTGTTTATGTTGTTCTATGAAATCTTTAAACTCCTGGATAACCTCTTTAAGGGAAGAGACTTAGGACTCCAATGCCAATTACTGGAAATAACATTCCTTAACACCTTATCAAGGCAGTCAGTTTTCACCTTCCTGACATGGCCTATTTTTTAAATTCTGATGTGCCACTTTATTTGGAAATAACTTTTCAGCACTTTTACCTATCATGTGTTTTACAGCTTGTTTTCTTGTGACACATTGTACTTTAACATAACTCAAATTTTGGTCTGCACAATTCTTGTTTATTTGTGAAAGACATAAATGAAAACAAACAACAACTGTGAGGAATAAAATTCAGTTCAAGTCTTGTGGTTGAAGGTCCTAAAGTTTGTAATACACAACAGCAGAGAATTGTAGATAACTTGCGGGAAGCCGCAAGTTTCAAACACTTCCACCGACCCACAAGAATATCCAGATGATAAAGCCTTCTTTATATAATATCTTCCTTTGGAAGACGAAGCAATAGTTCAGTGAACTGTCTGCCTTGGTTCTCCACTCGTTCATGATGGTAAGGAACAAACAATGTATTAATATGCCTGACGTGATGACAGGATTTAGTTTCTTTTGTATAGATGGGAACTCACGATATGGCCACCCGCTCTAAGCAATTTGTTCAGATTCATTACTGGGTTCAGATTAAAATGTGCACTGTTCTTGGGCAGATTGACTCCCTTTATGAGCCTATCAATCTCTTGACGGTATACTCCTTGTTTTACACACTGAATGAGAACCTCCTCTGCATGATCAAGATCTTCCACTAAGGGTGTTCCTTAAAGATATGCCAATAACATTCTGCAGATGCAGCTTTTGAAAAAACAGTGATTGATGTATATTTCTCTTCAGACAGAAGATAAGAGGGAGCTGGGAGTTTAACAACATGGGTTTTAGAGTTGTTCTAATATCTCCAGAGACTTCTTCCATTTCTCCCATATTTGTTGTTTGTCAGTAGGTAAAAGAGTATCCCAGTCTATGTTTTTGATTGTTTGGTGACACCTCGAATGTAAATATATGTCTTGTTTGTTGTCCCAGTGCAAACCTAGGCTACGTTGTATAAGTGGAACATCAGACCCAAAATCTAGGTCTTTCAGGTTGGTGGCATGATCATCTGGAAAATGTTTCTATTGCCCTCTGGCTGTTGGAGATAATATTGTGGAGCCTAAAGTTTGCTTTAGAAAGCATTTCCTATGTTTTGGTTAGGAGATCAATTGCTTGTTTACTTGTGGATAGGATTTGAATTCCATCATTAACGTAGTAGTTAGTTTTCACAAAACAATGAGCATCAGATCTGTAGTCCTTCTTGCCCTTCTGGGCTGTCTTTCAAAGTCCATAGATTGCTACAGCAGGTTAGGGGCAGTTTACAAACACATGCACCTTCATCCAATAATCTATTACTTCTCTTTTGATGTTGTTGTCCTTGTGCCATAGGAACCTCAGTTAGTTTTAATGGTCTTCCCTGACTATGAAGCAAGGGAACATTTGTTGGCTGTCCACTACCATCGCAACAGCATCTTGTCTAACGCGAATGAGCACTCTTAAGAAGCTATTATTTAGGTTGAGCCCAGTAAGGAGTAAAATGTTGAGGGAAACACCATCGTACTGAGCACTGGAATCAAAGACCAGGCTGATTTGATTGGGTTTTCGCCAAAGGATGGGAGGTACCAGCATTCTTCTCCTTCCTTTAGAGGTGGTGCAACGTCTGCATGATCTTTGTTGCATATGTTTTATATGAAATCCATAAAATGTTTTTCCATCTTTGGAGCAACGGCTGCACCAATAATTAGCACAGCCCAATAGTCTAACAGCACCATTGCTGCCAGACCTAATCCCCGGCTCTGGGCTGTACCACCACACGAGCATAGCATCACAGAAACAATAGCCGCCAGGAAAGGTTCACTACCGCTTACCTCTCCTGGGCTCCCTGTAACTAGACTGAAAGAAATAGGGCATTAACCCTTATACAGACTACTGCTCATTAAAAACACATGGGCCAAGCAGGGAGAAGTGCTCATCCAAGTAAAAAAAACAAGGACTCATTGGAAACAGTTCACATAGAAGAAAAACAAGGACCGCACATCTTCACATTATATGAAGCTCAAAAGGGGAAATGCTTCTCAGTAGGAACATTATTTGACTATATTGAACAGGTGAGTAATATTTTCTTTTAATCCTATTTACTTTTCTGCTGCCATCTTTTACTTTTAAAACATCATTTTAACCCTTTACCAATATTTGACATACAGTTAAATCATGATGCTGTTAAAGGAGTATGGAGCAGGCTCACCTGCTGGTCCTATTACACAGGAAATGGTTGTTCATTATAACCAGTACCTGCTGCTAGTAGCTGGAATAGGAGTTAACTTTATGGGCAGTGCTAACATCCTTGGTTGTCTAGGGTAGTGATGGGGTTAGTTCTAATATTTGTGTTGGTTTATGGCAGTTAAGGAGTTAAATTCAAGCAGCACCTATATGGACAGCTAAAAGCCTCCTTCTTGCTCCTTCATCCAAGAATAGGCTGTTCATTTCTTGACAGACATCATCAGCTATCAGCCAATGACAGAGTAGCTCAGCTGATAAAAACATTTGTGCAACTGACTGGTGGAAAGTGTGAGCATGAAGAGGGAATCTAGGAAGCAGTTTAAAGCTGCTTCTCAATGAATTGGAATATCAGCCAAAAGTTATTTTTTTCAGTAATTCAATTCAAAAAGTGAAACTCATATATTACATAGAGCCATTACAAACAGAGTGAACTTTTTCAAGTGTTTATTTATGTTAATCTTGATGATTATGGCTTACAGCCCAGGGAACCCCAAAAGCCATTCTCAGAAAATTAGAATAATTAACCCAAAGCACCTTCAAAGGCTTCATAGGCATTTTAAAAGGTCCTTTAGTCTGGTTCAGTAGGCGACACAATCATGAGGAAGACTGCTGACTTGACAGATGTCCAGAAGGCAATCATTGACACACTCCACAAGGAGGGTAAGTCACACAAGGTCATTGCTAAAGAAGCTGGCTGTTAACAGAGTGATGCATCAAAGCATATTAATGGAAAGTTGAGTCGAAGGAAAAAGTGTGGTGCACAAGCAACCAGGATAACCACAGCCTTGATACAATTGTTGACAAAAGGCCATTCAAAAATTTGGGGGAGATTCACAAGTAGTGGACTTCTGCTTGGGTCAGTGCTTCAAGATCCACCACACACAAACATATCCAGGACATGGGCTACAAGGATCGCATTCCATGTGTCAAGCCACTCATGACCAATAGACAACGCCAGAAGTGTCTTTCCTGGGACAAAGAGAAAAAGAATTGGACTGTTGCTCAGTGGTCCAATGTGTTGTTTTCAGATGAAAGTAAATTTTGCATTTCATTTGAAAAGCAAGGTCCCAGAGTCTGGAGGAAGAGTGGAGAGACACACAATCCAAGCTGCTTGAGGTCTAGTGTGAAGTTTCCACAATCAGCGATGGTTTGGGGAGCCATGTCATCTACTGATGTCAGTCCACTGTGTTTTATCAAGACCAAAGTCAGTGCAGCTGTCTACCAGGAAATTTTTTGAGCACTTCATGCTTCACTCTGCCGACAAGCTTTTTGGAGATGGAATTTTCATTTTCCAGAATGACTTAGCACTTGCCCACACTGCCAAAAGTACCAATACCTGGTTTAATAATCACAGTATCACTGTGCTTGATTGGCCAGCAAACTCACCAGACCTGAACCCCATAGAGAATCTATGGGGTATTGTCAAGAGGAAGATAAGAGACATCAGACCCAATAATGCAGATGAGCTGAAGGCTGCTATCAAAGCAACCTGGGCTTCCATAGCACTCCTGCAGTGCCACCGACTGATCACCTCCATGCCATGCTGCATTAATGCAGTCATTCATGCAAAGAGCCCTGACCAAGTATTGAGTGCATTTACTGTACATACTTTTCCTTTGGCCAACATTTCTGTGTTCCAAATTTTTTTACAGTTGGTTTTATGTAATATTCTAATTTTCTGAGATAATGCCTCTTGGGTTTTCCTGGGCTGTAAGCCATGATCATCAAGAGTAACATAAATAAACACTTGAAAAAGTTCACTCAGTTTTTAATGACTCTATATAATATATGACTTTCATTTTTTGAAATGAATTACTGAAAATTACTTTTTGCTGATATTCTAATTTATTGAGAAGTACCTGTATGTGTAACTTTGTGCAGTTCCCTTATGTCTGCAAGTGTAATTTGTATTTTAATCCAATAATTTCTGCTGTTGTTACCAACTACCACCTGATGGCACTGTATACCTGATTTTTTATGTAAAAATATTTGCCGAGGAAGTGAAATAAAAAACAACTTTATTTGCCAAACAGGATTCTGAAATTGAGGTTATATCCACATTTGATTTATAACATCCGTCCTATAAATCTGAAAAGGTTTGTAAAAATCACACATACTGCATTCAGATGTAAGGAACAGATTTTTCCTAAGAGCCTTTTTAAAGCAGTAATGTATCCACATTTATTTCATAACTCATTGCGCATAGCATGCAGCCTCTTGATAAATGTGGCCCTTGCTGCAAATAAAAGTAATACTGATGCTCCAACTGGGTGTTTGCAGTCACAGGGGATAACTGACCTATACTGTGGCAGCTTTTTAGTGTGACGAGTTGTGCTTTCTTCTAGGTGCAAATATTTTATATCAGCATTAATTCATTGGCATTAATTTATACATACCAATTAGAGAATGCAAAGAAGAACAAATCAGGCCACACCCTCTAACCACCCCCAAGTACATGGCATCCATTATACCAAGTCACACCTCTAACCATGACCAAGCATATGACATCACACCAGGCCCCATCTAACCACACACAATCATGCCCAGCTTTCTCAATCCATACAAATAGCTATAAGACTTTTTTTTTTGCATGAAATCTCTAAATAACGGTCATATATTTTCCACATAATATTGCTATACAAGGAGCAAATATCAGAAAACTGTTGCTGCACAAACCGATATACCAAAACTAACATTATCAATGATACCGCTATACAAAGACCAAAAAATACTGTCACATTATGACCACAGTGGCTGAGTAATACCACCCTACTTTTCCTGAATACAAACCATTATACTGTAGTAGTACTAATATTCCCACCATACAGTGACTATACAGTGGTAGATATCAGTTATACTCAGGAGCTCTGCAAACATATGCTAGTTACTCACAGGTGACATCTTCTCTTACTGGAGTTGTTTGCTTTTCCTTTTCTTCTCCCTCCGGTCCTGACCACCATGATGATTTCTCCCAGCCAAATCTGTAGACTTTGCCACACAAATATCTTAGAATCCTCACTTTCAATAGCCAACTCCCTATGTGGTGACAGGTGCTGGTTATATTTTATGTTGGCACTACGCCGTATAGCGCATTGATAAGTCGGGAAAGGGTGGAAGAAGGGGTACAGGCCACAGCTCACAGTCACAATCTCCTGGCGGTACACAGAGGACCACCCCCCTGGACATTGTGCAGAAGCTGTAGCCGAAACCCCTCAGGATCATACTGTGTGGTCTGTACTCCGTCCCCTACGCATACGCACCCAGAAGATCAACCGCAGCCTCCACATAGTGGTCAGATACCAGTTCGGATCAACATCACATGACAGTGAGTACAGCACTGATCCAACAAGCAAAATAAATACTGACATCCTTATGAGTATATAGGTCTACCAGTAAAAAGACCCCCCAGTAGGTAGGTTGGCATATAGGCCCCCAGGTTAGTACACAACATAGACCCCACCAGCACGCCCCCCAGTAGGCAGGAAGTGTGAGTGTTTACCGCTCTGGGATCGCAGCAAAATCCAATGTAGACAGAGATGCAGACAGGTTTTGCGGGTCCAAACACAGGTCCTTCCATATGTACAGCAAATACAGGTGCCAAAATACAAACAATACAATAAATAAAGAAAACTCCTGCTCGTCCGAGCACTAACAGAGGGATAGTTTACCTTACTACACCTTAGTGTCACCAAGTGGCTTTGTGGGGAGATCCTGGATACCTCCAGTATGTGGCCTCTTAGGCCAAACTCCTTGTCATGTATAAAAGACTCCATCTATTCAGTTGACTAGCTAACTTATAAAGGCCAGCCAAATTTTGGCTTACAACATGGGAAGTAGTCACTCACCCAGCCATTTGACTACTCCCAGTAAGAGCCATACCAGATCAGCTAAAACAGCTATACCAACTATTAACTGGATGCCAACCACTTACTGAGGTTGACACAAACAATTATTCCTACTTCACCAAGGCCATAAAACCTTGGTGACATGTCACTGTCACCTATTTCCCAGGTGTATGTGAGAAATCTGGCTGGGATAAATACACCATTATAGACCTTCCCAGCGGCCCCAACCTTTCTTTCTATCAACTCATCCACTTTTGGCATTAAAAAAGCATCAAAATGGATATTTCATTCAGTTTCCTTAAGTCATTGCAGATGCTTAGGTTGTCTCCTGGTTTAGGAATGAGAACTATGGGGCTTAACCAACCACTTTGTGACCTTTCTATAACCCCTAGCGACAGCATTCCTTTTTACCTCCTCCGATATCACCTGTCTCTGGGCTTCAGGCACATCATAGGGTCTCAGGCTTATCTTATGACCTGACTCAGTCATTATGTCATGCTTTATTACACTAGTTCTACCTGGTAAGTCAGAAAAAAAATTCTCCATTTTTCCCCAGGAATTCTTTCACTTCTTGTACATGAACTGTGGACAACGTGTCTGAGATATGGACTTTCCTAGGCTTACTTAAACAGTGAAAGAACAGAGAAGCTTACATTGCTCTAAGGAAACTAACATGATAGATTGGGAGCGGTTTTCTTTTCCCTGCTTGATTTATAATTCACTTCACTGACTTCTTCCTGGACTTCATAGGGACCTTGTCATTTTGCTAAAGGTTTACTTTTAACGGTTGGTACTAGCACCAACACACTCATCAGGCTGGAAGGACCTGACTGTTCCCTTGTGGATCTATTATACATTCTGGCCTCTGCTTCCTGAGTCTGCTGCATAAGTTCTTTAACAATCGGCATCACTGCAGCAATCCTATCTTACATTTCCGTGACATGTTAAAGTACACTGCAGTGAGGTGTTTGCTCCTGCTCCCAGGTATTTCTTACTTTATCCAATAGAACTCTGGGATGTCTACTGTAGAAAACATCAAGTATGGCAAAAGGTCCCAGTCTTTCCCATCCTTGTCAATCACCTCTTTGAGCATCCCCTTCAAGGTTCTGTTAAACCTTTCTACAAGGCTATCAGTCTAGGGATGATACACTGAGGTGTGCGGCTATGTAATTTGTATGAGACGACACAGCTCTTTTGTAACTTTTGCCATAAAGGGGTCCCCTAGTCAGTGATTTTGTTGGGTATCCCTGTCCGAATAAACATATGAAAAAGATCTATGGAAATCACCAAAGAGAGATTGCTTCAGGGTAACAGGTTGCATAGTCCAGGATTACCAAAGTGTGCTGGTGACACTGGGCAGACTTGGGGAGTGGTCCAACTAAATCCATGGCAATACGCTCAAATAGCACCTCAATTATTGGCAGCGGAACCAGCGGGTTACGGAATTGTGGCCGTGAGATATTAATCTGACATTCTGGACATGAATGACAGAAATTCTCTACCGCTTTACATATACCTGGCCAGTAAAAATTCTGCTCATTGTGCTCCATTGTCTTTTCCACCCCAAGGTGTCCACCCAGCACGTGTAAGTGACCAAGCTCCAGGACCTTGCACACATGGGACTGGAGCACCATGCAGACATGTGACGGCAGCACCACCAGTGGTTCTATAACCTCAGTCTTCTTTACTCAGTAAAGCAGATCCTCAAGTACCGCAAAGTGTGGAAACCTCAATTTTATGTTTGATTCTTGCAGAACCCCATTTATAACCTTTACACTCCCCAGGCATTTGCTAAATTGGGATCTCTTAACTGTTTGGTACCGAAGTTACCCCTAGCAACCTCCAAGGCAGAAAACACCATTTTAGGAGGATTTTCCTCTGAGTTCCCAGCTAGGATCTGTAATGGGAAACTATCTACTCCCATTGGTACCAACATCATATCATTTACAGCATTACACATCTTATTTCCATTTTGTTTTTTCTTATACACTTTGGCCTGCTTATTGTCCCACATGTTACAAAACAATGGAAAATAATGACCTACTATCACATTCTGCATTAAAGGAGTTGTCTCCCTTCAGAGTTTCAGAGAATGCAGGAATGAAATACTCTGTCACTTCCTGGTTCAGACTGACTCATTTGCATAAACTCCCTGCTTGTACAGCTCCTTGCTGTGCTGTGCTTTCAGATGCTAATTAGATCAGATTAGCTTCTCAAACTACTAACAGGACTTCTTATCTGATCCCCAAAACAAAAGCCCTAATTACAGTTCTGTTTATTTTACATAAATCAAGCTTTTTACTGCTGAGCAGCACATGACACTGCCATGACCTGTGTGATGACATCACTCACTGTTATCTCATTGAACAAACAGTAGGGGGAGAATTGTTTACAGGTCTGTTACTGAGGGAACTGAAATAGCCAGGGAGGTCATAAATTCACTTGTATCTCCTTAGGGAAAACAGAGGAACAAAGCAATATATTTGGAAAATGTCTTTATTTTGTGTTCCCTACAATTTGAAAGCTATTCTTTGTAGCGAGACAACCCCTTTAAGTTAGTTACCACGCTGACTTTATGGCCCACAGACCCACATGGGGTCTCCACTGTGACTACTGCTGTGGGATAGTCCTTAGTGTCCCCATAAATAAAAAAACAGGCAGTGGGTCTGGAGTTTGTTAGAGTCCACCAGATTGGCACAGGCTAAAGTCACCAAACTCGTAGAGTCCATCAGTACCATCACAGAATGGCCTCCTATCTGAACTGGACCCACTTGCCATTCGCTGATATTGTCCAGTTGGGCGGGATCAGCAGGCTTTGCACAGTAAGACCTGCTCCTCCCCAAGTCACACTCCATGGGCTGTGCCAGCACAGGGAAATTTGTAGCCAGACATCCCAGGTCATGGCAGATGACAGCAGACTACCTGACCTTACAGCTTAATAATCAAATCCTTTTTTGGACTAGTTGGCAGATGTTAATCTGGATGATCTAAAAATGTGCCACCCTCCTTAGTATACAGTCTTTACCTCTTAATTGTAGGAACAGTCTTACCGGTTGATTGTCTCTTCTGGTTCCCAGGGGGATGCAAGTCCAGGAGGAAGTCCTCAATGGCAGTAAATCTCTCCAATACAGACACCAAGTCATCCATGTTTTTTGGGTTGGTGTACCCCAGGCAGCACTGGAGAGATGGTGGATCATTGGAGCATTCTATGTCACAGAGGGGAGAATGGGGATAGGTCTTTATTAAAAAAAAAAAAAAGAGGGGTTGAGGAGCACTCTGTGTGACTGAGGGGGGCATGGGAGTAGTCACTATAACAGAAGGGAACATGGGAACCATCTGTATAACAGAAAGGTCTGTGTAACAGAAGAAGGCATGAAAAACAGTCTATGTAACAAATGGGCAATGACGAAACCACTGCTGTAACAGCCCTAGTGGCCCTTTATTACACCCTGAAATAGGAGTCACATTTGTACACTTTACTGCAAGACCCTATTATTGCAGAACAGTGTAAAAGTGATCACTGTTCAAGTACAAGTGAAGAAAAAAATGTATTTTAAAAAACAAACAAAAAACTAAGGGCCTCATGTAAGAAAATTGTATAAGTATAAGACTTTCTTTGTTGCTCATAGCAACCAATCAGAGCTCCCCTTTCATTTTTCAGAGCACTATATGAAATGAAAGGGCGCTCTGATTGGTTGCTTTAGGCAACAAAGACAGTCTTAGGGCCGGTTCACACGGCTTATTCAAGCCGTAATTCCGGGACGGATCGCGCTCGCAATTACGGCTTAAGTAAGGGGCGAGGGCGGGGTAGGGGCGCTGTCCGCCGGCCCCATAGACTTGCATTATCCACGGTGCGTATCCCGCCGGGATAATGAACATGTCAATTTCTCCACAACCGGCGGATTCGCCGAGCGGGATGGAGAGACGGAATCCATAGTTCTCTATGAGAACTGTGGATTACCGTAATGGCTGGGACGGATTCCAGCCATATTGCAGCGCAAATACGGCGCGCAATATGGCTGGAATCCGTCCCTGCAACAAGCCGTGTGAATGGCCCTTTAGACCTAGACAGTTTTCATACATGTCCCACAAAACGTGCAAAACGCCACACTTTTTCCATTTTACAAATAAAAAAATTAAAAAGTTACACAGAATTTATCTTGTGCGGGGAACATTCTAGAAAAAAAAAATTCCTAACGCCAAAATTTGGAGCTTTGTGGTTAGTAAACATTCCAAAAAAATTGGAATTGAAAGGGATTAAAAAGTCATTGGTTGCAGAAAATGGCACTGCAGTGTACATTTAAAAAATGAGCTTCTTTCTTGTTAAAACAATGAAAATACTGGAATGGTACATACTTGCAAAATAGAGATAGCAAGTCATTTAAACTGAACAGTGAATGTCATAAAAACGTAATCTTATAAAAAGTACATCTTGTCCTAACAGAAATAAGCAATTATACATCTATGTAGAGAGGAAAAAAAAAGTTATAGTTCATGGAAGGTGGAGAGAAAAAACGAAAGCATCGTAAATAAAAAATAGCCGTTAAGGGGTGAATGCTGACTATCATACAAAGCAATATCAATTTATTATGTAGGTTGTTACAGTTATGGGGATATCTAATATTCCTATGCTATAGGATTTGTTGTTAGAGCATACCGAGTCAGGGTGGACTTTTAGCCTGTTAAGCTTGTTCAGCCTGTTCAGATGCTCAGGAGCCCTAAGGATGAAGGTGTCCTAGTGTCCTGCATTTCTCACACTCTCTCCTTCTCACTCTCCACCAGTCTGTCATGCATACGTAAACCACACAGCCCCTATCCTTCAGTACAGGAGGATAACATCTTCTCAGGGAGTTAAACCCTTACCGGAAATGTTATTGAGTAGTGTTGAGCGATTACGTTGGCTATCGACATCGGGCAATAGTCGATAGTCGGCCACCATCGATAAGGTTTTTCGATAGTCGATAGTCGATCATCTCCGATGACCATTAAAGTCTATGGGAGAGCAACAACACCTTCATTCTTACACCCAAACAGGGCTGGAGAAGCTGGAATTAACAGCCACAACAGTCAAATGGATACCTGCTACATCTTAGGCACAACACTTAGGCTATAAAAGCCACAGAAAAAAGCCACACCCCTTTCACTACCCCTGTCTTGTCCCACGCATGACCCTTAAATTTTCATCCCCCAAAAATTTAAAAAAGGCCAGAAGGAAGTATTATTTAAACCCATCATTTTATTAAAGGGACATTGAATATCCCTGTCCTGGAACGCGGGCTTTGCCCTTTAAAAAGGGGGTTTTTTTGGGGGGGGGGGAAACCCCCAAAAAACCCAGATTAAAAGTGCCGGAAAAAAGTTCTTTAAACCCCCAAATTTTAGTTGAACTGGACATTGACAAAAAACTGTCCTGGACCACAGTAGGGACCTTTAAACCCCTGTCTGCCCCCAGTTTAAAAAAAGTCCCGGGGGAAAACGGGGAGTCTTTAAAAAACCCTTTTTTTTAGTTAAAATTGGACATTGATATACCGGGTCCTGGACCCCCTGTATGACCTTTAAAACCTGTTGCCCCCAGATTAAAAAGTGCCGAAAAAGGGGGTTTTTAACCACCTTTTTATTTGAAGGACATTGACAAAGCTGTCCGGGAAACCCCCCGGAAATGCCCTTAAACTGTCTCCCCCAAGATTAAAAAGTCCCGGAAAAGGAGTCTTTAAAACCACCTTTTGTTAAAATGGACATTGGACTATTCCGTCCTGGACCGCATTTTGACCATTAAACCGGGTCTAAACCCCAGATTAAAATTTCCCGGGGAAAAAGGAGTTTTTTAAACCCACCATTTTAGTTGAACGGGGACTTTGGGAAAAAACCCTGTCCTGGCCCGCGCATGCCCTTAAACCTGTCTGCCCCAAAGATTAAAAAGTGTGGAAAAAGGAGTTTTTTCAACCCCATTTTAGTTGAATGGACTTTGGGCCTATCCCTTTGCCCTTTTGGACCGCATTTTGGGCCCTTTAAAAACCTGTCGGGCCCCCCAGTTAAAAAAGTTTCCAAAAAAAAGGGTTCTTTAAACCCAAAACCTTTTTTGTTAAAATGGACATTGACTTTACCTGCCCGGGGACCGCGTAGGACCATTAAACCTTTCTGACCCCCAAAATTAAAAAGTCCCCGGAAAAAGGGGTCTTTCAACCACCTTTTTTAGTTAAACTGGACATTGACTATTTTTGCCCTTTGGGACCGCGTTTGGCCTTTTTAAAACCTTTGTCTGACCCCAAAATTAAAAAGTCCCGGAAAAAGGGTCTTTCAACCCCTTTTTAGTTGAATGGACTTTAAACTTTTTCCTGTCCTGGACCGCAGTATGCCCTTAAAACCGGTTGACCCCCAGTTTTAAAAAGTCCCAAAAAAAGGGGAGCCCTTTTAACCCACCATTTTAGTTGAACTGGACATTGGACTATACCTTTTCCTGGACCCCAGTATGCCCCAATTTAAACCTGTTGCCCACAGTTTAAAAAAAGTGCCAGAAAAAGGAGTTTTTAAAACCCAAATATTTTGTTGCTGGACAGCAGGTTTCGGGCCGGAGTTTCCAGGGGGTTGGGGGTGAGGCCCAAAAGGGCCCGCCCGTCATCTTTTAAACACCGGGTTTTAAAATCCCAAAGGGTTGACGCAGCAACGCTGTGGCTGAACCCAGGGCGGAAGGGGAAGTGTGGAACCCCACCCTTTCCCTCAGTACACAGCCCAAAGACCTGAGTGAGTTTTGCCCCCCCGTTTTGGAAGTGGGACCTTTTGGAGTTTTCATTGGAAAACTGGGGGTTTTAAGGGCCCCTGTTACACCCAGGTCCCCTTTTTTTTGGGTTTTTTTTTTCCTCATTTTATAAACGTGCGGGAGGAAATGTTCTCTGTACTTTGTTTCTGTCCGTGCTCCATCTCCTATCTTGAAAAACCAAACATCGGGTAAGTTTTCGTGTACCTCCCTTGTAAAATTTAGAAAAATTTTTTTAACAGCTATTTTGTAACATGCAAGTTCTTTAGTAGTTTTTTTCTAAAAAACATTTTTTTAAAATAGGTGGAATCCCACCTTGTTTTTGTTTCTTTTTTTAAAAAATTATTTAAATGGGTTGTCTCAATACAGGGATTGAAAAGGTATTTTAAAGATCTTGCAAAAACAAGTCATTTTGAAATATGTGCCCTTTAAAAACAGTGCCCTCCCTTTTTCCTGTTTTGACACCCACCTCACCCTTGAGCCATCTTGACAATTGTGAAGAAAAAAATTGTCTGTTAGAAAAATTTAAAATTTTTTTAATGGGAAAACCTGTAGTTAGCGAAGTCACAGCAAAGTCCCCCCAAAAAAATTAAAAAAACATGACCCATACCCACTTTGGACAATTGTGAAGAACAAATGTCTTTTTAAAAAAACAACATTTTTTACAATAGGCCCTGTGGGTTCTAGCTGCAGGGTCACACAAAATGCCCCCAAAAATTCTAAACATGCCCATGAGCCACTTTTGCCAATGGAAGAACAAATGTCAAATTTGAAAAAACATTTTTAGAATAGGCCCGGTTTATTGTTTCCCTTTTAAAAGGGCAGCTTGCCCCCAAAAAAAAATTATAAAAATGCCCTTTAAATCCACTTTTTAAAAATTGTGAGGGAGAAATGCCATTTAGAACCCACATTTTTTTCCCCAAAGGGACCATGATTATAGCTTTTTTCTCACAGCAACATGACCCCAAAAAATTATAAATAGATTCTCACCCACTTTTAAAATTTTGTGAGGGAAAAATTTCCCATTTTAAAACCACTTTTCTGTTAAAAAAGGACCTAATTTTTGCTGTATCCCCCAAAAAAAACATGCCCCAAAAAAAATTTTAAAAAATATGACTTTCAGCCACTGAAAAAAAATTGTGGGGCCCAACTTTGGACCCAAATTTTTTAAAACAATAAAAAAAATTCAAGATGAAGTGAGTAAATGGAATATGGTTTTGTCATAAAAACCGCTGTTTTTTAACGTCTCCTCAAAAAAAAAAACCCCCCAAAAAGGGCCCGGGGGGGGAACTGGGGAAAAAAAAATTGCAGTAAGAAATGATCATTTTAAAAATAAGTTTTTAAAGAGGCCTTTTTGTTTGGAGGGAATGTAAAGGGTGGGCCCAGAATAATCGGTGCCCTCGGCAATTGGGGGCCACAACATCATCAGAGATATGCCTATTCATTTTGATGAAATCAAACGATCCAAAATTATCGGGGGAAAGCCGGGAGGGTTTGGGCTGTAATTACCCTCCGGCTGTGCTAAAGGGTCCGCTCAGAAAATGTTTGCGGGTGCTGGGCGGACAACACTCTATGGCGTGGCGAGCCAGTTGGGGCCTTTTTTCGTCCTTTTTTGGATACCCGGGAAGTTTTTTGGGGTCCGGAACACACCCCAAAAACATCGTGTTGAGACGCAGTGTCTCCCACCAGGGATCTTTAAGCGGGGTTTTGGGGTGTTTTTTGTGTCCCCTGAAATTGCATGCGTTGGTGAGGTGGAAAATTAAAGATTGCCAGGGGAAAAACCCTTTGGGTTCTGCCACCTTCCCTGCTGATGCTGCCAACGGCTACTTGGCACTTACTGCGTCAGTGTGGCGTTTTTCCACCGTGACATTTAAAGAACGGGGAAGCAGACGAAAAAAAAATGTCCCCATTTGATCAATCGCAAGGTCAATTTTTCTGCATTTCATTTCCCCTATTTGGGTGGGTGGGGGGGAAAAGTGTGAGTTTTTTTTTGTCCCGGGGATCCAGGAGGGTGTCCCCCCGGGTTTTTAATGTTGTTCATTTTGTTTGGCCTTTAATCCCGAGGACATGTTGGAGGAAATGGACCCATCCAAGCATTTCTTTTGAGGAGGGAGCCTTGTTTTCCCCAAGCCCTGGGTCGGGGGCCCATTTGAAAACGGATTTCCCTCATCTTCCCCCTCCCCCAAAAAATTTCGCCCCAAACCTTTTTCCCAAAGGGCAGGGCCGTGGAAACATCGGTGTCTAGGAATCCCTCCCCCTCCTCCCCGCTGCCCCCGGCCAGTTTTCAACACGGCCCTGACTTGCCTGAGATGATGAACCCTGAAGCTAAAGCCCCCTTTGGGCACTAGCTCTGGACCCCGAACCATCCCAAAATGAAGCCCGATAAAATTTGTAAAAATGTCGTGTTTTGTGGATTTGACGGGGGAAAAAGGGGCCCGTGCCCGCTTTTGGGGTCCGTCCCCTTTCCTCCGTCGGGGGGGGGGGGGGGGGGGGGGGGGGGGGGCTGGGGGGGGGGGGGACCTTTTGGGTTTCAGAGTGTCAACGTTCGTTCCAAAAACTAAGTTTCCCCAACAATGCCATGCTGCAAGGGCATTGCCCGCACGGGATTTTTTTGGGTGGTTTCTTAAAAATGGAAAAGGTTTGGTGCAAAGCTCTTTAATTGCCCCCCACTCTCAGTGGCTCAACCCCCGAGGTCCGCCCCGGGCTGCTTGTCGGGCCCATGTTTTCATTTCCGTACGGGGGGTAATGGCATTGCGCTGCTGCCCCCAATCGCTGGGATGTGGGGGGGGGGAAATTTTCCAGGGGGTTCCCCCCGTCAACAATGAGACGGTTGAGGGGGAAGGCCCCAAAAGCTGCGCTGAAACGCACCCAGGGGGGACAAATGCAGGGTGGGATCGGGGGGAAGGGGGAACTGGCCCTGGGGCCTTTTTCCCAGCGGGAGTCCAGACCGGGTAGCTTAAAAAAATTTTCTGGGGGAAAAGGGTTCAGGACATGTTGCCAGGAAAGGGGATGTGCTCCACCCTCCCGATTTTAAGGGGGGCCCAAGATTTCCCCCTTTATAGTTTCCACCTTGCCTGGCAAAGCTTCTTGGCCCCCAGCCGCGCTCGGTTTCGTTGCGGAGAGCCGTCCACCGTCCTGACTGTGTGGGGCGGTCTTTCCCAAAACGATTAATTTCAAAACGGCTTGGTTTCTCTGGGGACGTAATTTCCACCAGGGGCCCTTTGGGGGGGAAAAAGCCCTGCACCTTTCCCCGCGGTTTTGAAGAAACGTGCGCCGAGCCTGAGAGGGCCACCTTCACCCCCAGAGACATCCACCCCCTCCCCAGTGAGCTGTCAAGAGATATACGGGCCCTTTGGGCCCTGCTTCTAGTCCCTGTGTCGGGGGCAGATGGGTTTTTCCCGGGCCCCAGATTTCAGACAACGCGCTTGAAAATTTTTGTTTACACGTGGCCCGGCCAAAGGGGGGGACGGTTTTCTGGGAAAGAAAAGGGCCCGCTCGGCATTGGTATTGGGGAAAGGGAAGGGCCATGAAAGTGGCGGAACCCCTTTTTGGGGGTCCACCAGACGGGGAAAAGGAAAAAATTTCCAAGGCCAAAATCCTGGCAATCCCCAAATTTAGGCTTTTGGTTTTGGGGTGGGTTTGGGGTTTAAAATTTTTTCTTCTGCTCCCAAACCTGGAAGACAGAAGGTGGCTGCTTTGACTGGCCCCTGTTGGATGCAGGTCGTCAAACTGGCGGAAAAGGGGAAGGGGTAGGATGGGTTCTGGTGGTGCTGGTGGTTCTTGGGCGGGGCGGTGGGGGCAGAAGCGGGGTGATCCCCGATCATGTCCCGAGAGAATGGGCGCTGAGGAACGTTGGTGGATGGCGGAGGAAAGGGGGGGCGGAAGGGGGAGGGGTTTGGGGGACAGTGGTTGGAGGCCCGGGTTTGGTTTGGCCTTTTTTTGGGGCCCGTGTTCCCCCCATTTCAAATCATGCAAATTGCTGCCCCCTGACTAGAAAATGTTGGTTGGGGGTTTTAAACCAATTAAAGGTTTCCTTTTCCTTACTTATGCGTTTTCGGCCCAAAAGGGGGCATATGACACGCTGGGTTAATCAGAGGGCTTGCTCCCAAAAAAAAGGCCAGGTTGGAGGTCCTGGACCTTTTTGCGGCGTTTAAAAGGGGGAGGGGGGGTTTTCGCTGACCCTGGCTGGCGGAATATATCAGGGACTTCTGGAAACCCCCCTCTCCTTTTTTAGGGGGGGGGGGAACCCCCTATTGGGCCCCTCCCCCCTCGTCTTCCTCCTCGTCCACTGATGAAAACGTCGGAAGCAAATTCTGCGGAAAAGAACCCCGATGGATCCGCAAAAGTCGGGGCTTCATCATCATCATTCAACACAGGGGGGTTGGTCGTCCTGACTTTCTGCATCCGAAGCTGCGGGTACAAACAAAAAGGGCCTGCAAGGCGTTGCCGACGCCCCCGGTTTTTTTCCCCATTGACCCGGGTTCCTTCTCCCCCTCTTTGGGAAGACTGTGGATGAGGTTGGGATTTAAACCCCTGAAGGAAGTTTTGGCCGGGAAACGTTATTTTTTAGAAATTTAAAGGGGCCCCGACCCAGCGATGGGCGGCCCCGCGGTCCTGCAACTGGGCGTTCCGCCCGGTGCGTGTTGTCGCCAGGGCCCCCTTTTGGGAAAAGGGGACCTTCTCTCGTACCTTTTACCTCCCGTGTACCCCCCCCTTTGCTCGCTTACCCCTGAATTTTGCTCCCCTGTTCCCGAAATTTTAAAAAATTTTAGAAGGTATGGAATAGTTTTGGAAAGTCTTTTTTATTAAAAAACGGCAAATCAAAAGTTTTCTCAAATCCCCCTTTAAACAAAAAAAAATTGCTGGATTTAAAAAAAAACTGCAAGGTGTCTTATCACAAATTGGACTGGGGAAAAGTGCAAAAAAAACGTTTTTGTTATGTTTTCGTTTTAATACACGGTATTTTTTTTTCAACCCCTTTTTAAATTTACTGTGGGACATAAAAATTTCTGTTTTTTTTAGATTTGTGCAAGCTGCGTCAATTTAACAAAATGTATTGCGCCAAAATCAAAAAAAAACGTATCTGTTATGTTTTTTGTATAATAAAACCGGGATTTTTTTGCACCTTTTTAATTCAACCTTTTGGGGACTTTAAAATTTTGTTTTTAAAATTTTTGTGCAAGCTGCGTCAATGAACAAAGGGTGGGGCGCCAAAGTCAAAAAAAAACTATCTTTTTATGTTTTTTTTATAATACACGGTATTTTTTGCACCCTTTTAAATTTCCCCGGGGTGGGCTTTAAAATTGCTTTTTAAGATTTAGTTGCAAGCTGCGTAAAAGAACAAGCTGTAGTGCGCCCAAAGTCAAAAAAAAACGTATCTGTTTGTTTTCGTATAAAACACGGTTTTTTTTTTGCACCTTTCAATTCACCTGTGGTGAATATAAAATTGGTGTTTTAAGATTTACGTTTCAAGCTGCGGGAAAAGAACAAAACTGTAGTGCGCCAAAATCAAAAAACCCCGTATCTGAAATTTTATTTGGTTAATTTAAAAATTAAATTTTTGCCCCTTTTAATTTTACCTGTGGTGATATAAAATTGTGTTTTCGATTTAGTGCAAGCTGCGTCAAAAAACAAAGCGTTATGCGCCAAAAATCAAAAAAAAGTATCGTATGTTTTCGGGATAAACACGGAAATTTTTTGGGACCCTTTTAATTCACCCGTGGTGATTTTAAAATTGTGTTTTCAGATTTAAGTGCAAGGTGGGGTTATGAACAAAGGGGGGAATGGGTAAAATTTAAAATTTAACACCTTTTTTGAAAGTATACCGGAAAAATAAAAAGGGGAGTTTTTCACCTAACACAGAGGGCCTGCGTTTCTTTGAAATTTTTTGTGTATCCTAATATAAGTTCAGGTGCCCAAATCCAGGAAATATTTCAATAGCAAAATGTTTTAAAAATAAAGATTTGCAGGTTTTCAATGGGCCCACACTAAGTCTTGGTGAACTTTATCCAGTTTTTTCTTTTTAAAGCTTGTCTGTGTTCGCCCCCGGGCCCCACCCCGCCTCCCCCGTGGGGGGTTTACAGCGGGGAGGCTCCTTTAAAATTCTCTTTCCCAATACATAAAAACTTTTCCAAACTCTTTAAAATTAAAATAAATTGGAAGGATCACGCTAATAGTAGAGGTTTCTTGTTTAGAAATAGAATAATTTGTGAGGTGTTTGGGGGACAGGCAGAGCGCACGTCCTACTCCTATTTAAAAGGGTGAGGACACTGAGGGCTGAAAAGGAAAAAAATTTTTCTATGTAAAACGGGGGGGTCATGGGGATTTCTTCCCCGCCAATCGAACCCTACACATCCCAGTCATGGGCGTGCACACACATCTCCCCTGCTCTATTTTTGTAATTTTGATTTGGGTGGCCGTCAAAAATTAAAAGGAAGCGCCGAAAATGGCGCGATTTTAATAGATGATGAACAGATTTTAAACTTTAAATTTTCGCATTTTTCTAAAAAAATTTGATCACCATAATAAAACTTTCCGATTTCAAAATTTGTCGATAATAAACGTTTAAAAACTATTATTGAGTCCTTTTCTGTAGCCTGAAGGGGGCAGTTCACAACCCAAAAATTAGTTTCTTTTAACCCTTTCAAAGCAGAGATCACCTTTTTAAACCCCTTTTCTGCCCTAAAAATTTAAA
>JAODAL010033054.1:0-46060 GCA_025379985.1 Phyllomedusa bahiana | reverse complement strand
TAATTGCTGTGCCTTCCTGCACAAAAAACACATTAAAAATGCACCAAAAACGCACCGTGTTAAAGCACCCTTAATTTTAACCTGTGAATGTAAATAAGAATATCTCCATTTATTGACAGCAAGCAGGTATCTTCCAAATGGTAAAAAATTAAAACACAGCCCAGAAAGTTTCAGATCTTTTTGTTATGCAATATTTAAAACTTAGGCTCCATTACTGATTGATACAGCCCCGAGGCCACAGACTTCTACCTCGTTTTGGGTCCGATGCAGAAACCATATATATTCCCTAAATAGGGCAAACGTAGTCCAATTAGGACTATGTCGGCCCTATTGAAATCTGTAGCCCAGCCACGGTATCAATTTTACAGTATCCTAATGGACACCACAAACAGGCTGAAAAAAATGCTCTATTATGGGTAACAAAAGCTCAAATTTTGCATAATTGAAGGAACTGGAACCTTCTAGACCAGGGGTTCCCAAACTCCAGTCCTCACACACCACCAACAGGTCATATTTTCAGGAAATCCCACAGAATGCACTGACCATAATTAAGTCACCTGTGCAGCATAATTATATCACTTGTGCACTGCAGAGGAAAGCCAGAAAACATGACCTGTTGGTGGGGCGTGAGGACTGGAGTTTGGGAACCCCTGATCTAGACTATAGGCCTCATGTATGAAAACTGTCTAGGTCTAAAACTCTCTTTGCTGCCCATAGAAGTCAATCAGAGAGCCCCTTTAATTTTCCAGAGCACTATGTGAAGTGAAAGGGGCGCTCTGATCGGTTGTTATGAGCTCTGATTGGTTGCTATGGGCAACAAAATTAATTTTAGACCTAGACAGTTTTCATACATGTGACCCTATGGGAGCAGAGGGTGTCTGTATTTTGTGTTGGACACCCCAAAAGTGCTAGGCAGCCAACCAATCGAATAATAGTGGCTTAATAGGCTGTGAGCCAGCATGGTGCACCACACGTATTTGCATTACTGGCACCCATTTATCGTTTTATATATATGCAATTTTAGTACCAGCAACCACCCCCTCTCATGCATAGAAGGCTGTGAGTGGTTGTCTTATCGATATTTTTGCATTTGTGCAGTCTCCCCAAGTATTATACTGTGGCTTTTCTGCATGCTGTGTGAATAGGTGTCAATTTAATGTGCAGTCTGGTTGTTCCCCTAATGGTGGGGTGTGTGAGCTGATGCTCAGCAATCGGCTGCACCTGTTTATTTTTCCTAAATAGCATAGGGGCTGGTGTTGCCTCTTTGCTGGGTTCAGTTTCAGTCCAGTCTTTGAGCTGTGAGTATGGCCTTGTTTCTGTGTTTTTTGAGAAATTAATGTCCCATTTTTTCTGTAAATATCCTAATGGATACCACAAACGGGCCGCCGAAATCTCAAATTTTGCATAATTGAAGGGCCTGGAACGTTCTAGACTATGGGCCTCATGTATTTAAACTGTCTAGATCTAAAACTCTCTTTGCTGCCCATAGAAACCAATCAGAGCGCCCCTTTAATTTTTCCAGTGCACTATGTGAATTGAGAGGGGTGCTCTGATCAGGGCCATCTTTTCCATTTGGCACACTAGACAGTTGCCCAGGGGCCCCATAAGTATAAGGGCCCCAAGTGGGGTAGGCTTGTCGCTGGAATACAACAAGCATACCCAGGTGGGCGTAGCTTTTTAGGTTTGCAGAGGTAGCGGGCTCCCCTTATCAAGGCCAGAAAAAGGGGCTGATGGGGTTCTGTTTGGATGGTGAGACTACCGGGGCCTTTTTGGTAAGGGCCCACATGGCAGCTGCCAGGGCCCATATTTCGACTTTTTTGCTATGGGCACCAGAATTAATTTTACGCCTAGATTTCCATAATCCCTTGGTTGGCTTTTCTTCAATTTTCAGTTTGAGTGTTTTTGGAAAAATGTGCCAAACAAAACATGGTGAAAAGGGACCCAAAGGCCCCCTCCCTGCCACTAGGTCCCAGACATAAGTGGCATGATGTTTGGGTGTGCTTGGGGATGGCTAGAGACATAACCTAGTGTGGTAACCTGTATTTGGACAGGGCCCACTGCAGTGTTTCCCCCCCGGGGCCCATAATGTATTGAGACGGTCTGGTGTTTGGTTGCTATTCAAAAAAATTTTTTTTGACCTAGACCGTTTTCATACATGTGACCCTATGTTTCTATTTCTCACCATTTTCAAGATCTCTGATTGTTGTCAGTAACTGGAAACATCCTTGTTCCCAATCAGAGGTTAATATCGTATCCAAATTTAATATTCCACTCAGCTGGAGGTTTGTTACAGTTGCATCCAGTTTAAGGAATCCTGAGCTAAACACATTGGCATCAGAAATGTCCCATGCAGACACAATGTGAATGCGACCTTGCTTGTACAGTCCCTTAAAATTTATCCATCGGGGTAAACGTTTCTTACCATTTAAGATATCTGCTTGCTGTCAGTAAATGGAAACATCCTTGTTCCCATTCAGAAGTGAAAATCCGATCCATATTGAATATTCTGCACAGCTGGAGGTTTGCTACAGTTGTATGCAGTTCAAGCAATCCTCTGTGAGCTAAACACATCAGCATCGCAAACCTCCCAAGCCGACACAATGTCAATGGGCCCTTGAAGCAATTCTACTGGATTTTCTTCCTGACACTTCTCTGCTACTCTTGGACCCTTCGGTAATCCAGAATATTTGATAATCCGCCATCTATCTGGTTTCCTGGATCAATGAACACCAGGTCAACCATTTTCTGTTCATTGATAGGTGAGGATCTACAGATAGGCAACCACCTAGGGCGGCACTTCATCCCAGGTAGCAAAGGGGGGCAATGACGGATGGAGTGAGCTGAATTTTCCATTTGGCAGCGCTATGTGTCTTATTTGCCTAGGGCACCAGAATACCTAGTCCCAGTCCCGCACTCACCTGTGCAGATGCGCAGCTGATAGGACACATGAAAGCCTCCTGAGATACCTCCATGGCGACTGTCTCGCTTGTAGGCGCGCTCATTGCCGGGTGTGAAAGAGTCAACCGTAAAGTTGTTTTTTTGCGCACTGTATTTTCGGGAGCAGATGTTCCGCCGTTCTTACAAAGCTCTAATTGAAATTAAAATGTGCCGATTTAACTGATGCGGCTTCTGAAACTTTAATTGGCATATAATAGCTCAGCCAATCTAATCCAAATCAATAGCAGAGGGGAAAAAGTGCTGTTTAATACACATGGGACAATGATCTGGCCTGCGCAGACCTCATCTCTTTGGCCAGATAATTCCATCTCCTAAATCTTTTTTGGGCAGATTGCATTGTGCAGATTTCTTAAATCAATACCTTACAGATACCCCCAATAAAATCCATTCAGTTCAGCAGCAATGAGACCTGAGGGCTGTGGGACGATCAGATCTGATTGCTTGCTATGGGCTCTGATTGGTGGCAATGAGCTCTGATTGGTGGCTATGGGCTGTGATTGGTCGCTATGGGCGCTGATTGCTTGCTATGGCTCTGATTGGTGCATGACTCTGATTGGTCGCTATGGGTCTGATTGTGGCTTGACTCTGCTTGGTTGCTACGAGCTCTGATGGTGGCTATGAGCTCTGATTGGTTGCTGGGCCCTGATGGTTCTATGGGCCCTGATTGTTGCTAGGCTCGATTGGTTGCTATTGGCTCTGATTGTGCTATGGCTCTGATTGGTGGCTATGGGCTCTGATTGGTGCTATGGGCTCTGATTGCTGCTTGAGCACTGATTGGTTGTTATGGGCTGATTGGTGGCTTGAGCTTGATTGTTGCTATGAGCTCTGATTGGTTGCTATGGCTCGATTGGTGGTATGACTCTGATTGGTTGCTATGACTTGATTGGTGGTTAGAGCTCTGATTGGGTATGAGCTGGTTGGTGCTATGAGCTCTGATTGGTGGATTAGCTGATTGTTAATTGGGCTCTGATTGGTTGCTATGAGCTCTTATTGGTTGCTATGAGCTCTGATTGGTGGCTATGAGCTCTGATTGATTGCTATGGGCTCTGATTAGTTTCTATGGGCAACAAGGACAGTCTCACTGCTAGACAGTTTTCATACATAAGGTCCACTGTGTGACAGCAGTATACAGGGGGGAGGGGGGGGGGGGTGCCTACATCAGGGAGTATCTGAGCTCACCAGTCAGTGCTCTTCAGAGACATTCAGGGGTCAGTAAGATCCTATTATGAAATCTTCCTTCATTTGTCTGTAATTTGCTCATAAATAAGCTTCTAACAATGCAGCCAGGACTCCCCTGGAGAGCGGCCCCGCACTGCATCCATCAATGTATCAATAATAGTCATTATATCATCAGCCTCGTTAGCCGACGACTGCACGGAGCAGCCGACTCCCGAGAGAGCAGCATCTTCCTGAATGTCACCGAAAATGGGAAGTGAAGTGACGAGCGCTGCAGCGGGGGTGTCACTCCCGTCCATAGCCACTAATGCAACCCAGTACATAAAGAGTTCACTTAGTGATGAGACGAGCGCTGCAGATGGGGTGTCACTCCCGTCCATAGCCACTAATGCAACCCAGTACATAAAGAGTTCACTTAGTGATGGGACAAGCGCTGCAGAGGGGGTGTCACTCCTGTCCATAGCCATTCATGCAACCCAGTACATAAAGAGTTCACTTAGTGATGGGACGAGCGCTGCAGAGGGGGTGTCACTCCCGTCCATAGCCATTCATGCAACCCAGTACATAAAGAGTTCACTTAGTGATGAGACGAGCGCTGCAGAGGGGGTGTCACTCCCGTCCATAGCCACTAATGCAACCCAGTACATAAAGAGTTCACTTAGTGATGGGACGAGCGCTGCAGAGGGGGTGTCACTCCGTCACAGCCACTAATGCAACCCAGTACATAAAGAGTTCACTTAGTGATGAGACGAGCGCTGCAGAGGGGGTGTCACTCCCGTCCATAGCCATTCATGCAACCCAGTACATAAAGAGTTCACTTAGTGATGAGACGAGCGCTGCAGAGGGGGTGTCACTCCCGTCCATAGCCACTAATGCAACCCAGTACATAAAGAGTTCACTTAGTGATGGGACGAGCGCTGCAGAGGGGGTGTCACTCCCGTCCACAGCCACTAATGCAACCCAGTACATAAAGAGTTCACTTAGTGATGGGACGAGCGCTGCAGAGGGGGTGTCACTCCAGTCCATAGCCACTAATGCAACCCAGTACATAAAGAGTTCACTTAGTGATGGGACGAGCGCTGCAGCGGGGGTGTCACTCCCGTCCATAGCCATTCATGCAACCCAGTACATAAAGAGTTCACTTAGTGATGGGACGAGCGCTGCAGAGGGGGTGTCACTCCTGTCCATAGCCACTAATGCAACCCAGTACATAAAGAGTTCACTTAGTGACGGGGAAATGAACTGATGGCCACATCCAGGCAGAGGTCCGAACATGAGGCACTAGGGAAACACCCATCTAAACCTGAAAGTAAGACATCCCTACAAAAATGCACTTTGTAGTTCATAAAGTAAAAAAAAAAAAAAAATTTAAAAAAAGTTAATTATTTTGTAAATTCCACATAGAAAATTTTCGGTTGAGGTCAATGGGGAGGGCTAAAAACCTAGAGTGACATATGTGAACGGGGCTTTATTGAGCTAAACAAGCTGTCGTAGCCCTGCTCTATAGATGTATGAACCATATGTAAGCATTCACTCATGTCCGGCCGCCATCTTGGCCCGGCCTGAGGGACACTCTCGCTCTGGGATCGCCGCTTTGGTAAACAGAACAGCAGGTCGAAAGGATTCTCTTGAAGTCTGGCCTCCGCCAGCTTTATTCTTCAACACAGCAAAACATATACAGCATACAAAATAAATCCTAGGCCGTCCAGCCACTAACTAAACGTACAGAGAGTCCCTCTCTAGCAGTGGTCTGGGTCTAGTACCCAGCCCCACAAACATGTACTCACGGTGTACAATATAGTCCTTGGGCCTGGCTTCCCTCAAGCCTGGGGGAAAGCACCCAGGATACGCTCCTGGACAAGGCCTGCACACGTCCTCCACTGACTGTGAGCCACACTCCCCCTCTGGTAAACTGAAGACCAGACTATTTAACAGGCCTCTGAGTTGGACAAGCAGCTGAGCAACTCTCCTAATTACCACCTGAGTAATTAACTCCTGATTACCCTTTCCAAACTGTTGGCCTTCCTCACTGACAGCCAGCAGCTTGGTAACCCATACCTTGGAACTCAGCTGCTGCAGAACATCTAGTGGCGGAGAAATGCGATCTTCTAAGGTCGCACCGCCACACATTGTAGGGGCGACATGTGTGACCCTGGCGCCGCCCCTGTATTTAATAGTGTCCAAACCGACAGTCTGTATGAAAGCGTCTCCCAGCACTTGATACATGTGCCCTGTTCTACGCCAAAAGTAGCCTCAGCCTCGTCACTATGAAACTGTTGGGGATTTGTACAATAGTTTTTCGCCAAATTTTGATGCAGTTTTGACGCATCATACGAATCTGGCGTAACATGCCTCCACATCTTTGGTGCATGCAGAAGTGTTTTGGCATATAACGGTTCATATATATATATGAAGCCTTCAACCGTCATATGCCAAAACACTTTTGGAATTTTAGATGCAAAGCTACATGTTGCCCTTAGTGTAAAACGCGTCCAAAACATTTGTCTGTCGTTTTGGATGCAGATTCGCATCAAAAATTCCATAGAGATGAATGGAACTCATTTGCTGACTACAAGTTTAACGGACAAAAAACCTCTAAATTCCACATAAAATACCCAGTGACACCCCTGTCGTCCAATGGGAATCCGACGAGTGAGTTTTACCCATCGTCTAGACGTACCCTTAGGCTGAGTTCACACAGGGTATTGCACACCGCAATATGCCATTGTGTACTGTCAACAGTGCTACGGCCCCGGCCTCCTGTTACTTTCGTCACTGACACGTCTTTCTCCCGGCGCACACTGTGGGCAAGGGAAAAAATGGGTTTATTGTATCACTAAATAAGTGCTAGGATTTTACTGTATTTGCAGGGTGTACTCTGGGCGCACTGCAGCGTCACTATCACCTCCTTCTCCCGGCGCATCCTGTGCACCGGGGAAAACATGGGCTTATTGTACAGCTCAAGTAGTGCTATAAGTTTACTGTATTTGCAGAATGTACTATGGGTGCATTGCAATGCAATTACACGCCGAAGTACGCCCCACAAATATGTCGTGTGAACAAACCTTTATGCTCCAATCACATCCAAAGATGCAGCTGCCCTTGCGAATAGCCTGCAGTTTATCTACTTGCTGCAATCATGTGAAATACATATATCACTGAGATAAGATACTACTCAAAAAAACACTATGGCCTCGTTCACACGGCTTATTTTGCGCGGATTGGCGCCGTACTGCGCGCCGGATTTGCGCTGCAGTACGGCGCCAATCAGCGGCAGCAATTACGGGAATCACTGCTTCATAGATACCCGTGGAATCCGTCGCTCCCCCCCCCCTCGGCGAATCCACCGCGGGAGAGAAAGGGTGACATTAAATTATTTTTCGGCGCGGACGCGCCGTAGATAATGCATTGTCTATGGGCCGGGGAGCGGCGCCCCCGCCGCTCTTGCTCCCCTCCAGTCCCGCCCCCTTATTCACGCGGTATTTGTGAGCTCAATACGGCTCACAAATCCGTCGGGAATAAGCCTTGTGAACACGGCCTATCAGTGAATAGAAGGGACTATATTGTAACTTGTATTACTTCGTCTAACAACAAACACAAACTCCAAAAGATAAATAAATGTTCTCTTAAAGGGGTTTTGCCACCATGTAATGTTGACGTGGGATCCTCCAAAATGGGTATTTAATCACTTTTCTAAATATGTGATTAGAAAAAGTGAAACCTGTGAGTGCTACAGCATTTCTCAATTTCCCTTAGTTACCTGAAAGCTTCCACTAGACACCATGGAGGAGCTGACAGGCTGCGCTTGCATGAAACACTTCTTATCTGATGACAGGGAAATTGAATGAGCTTTTAAGGGACAGGGAAGAAAGTGCAGTGTATGAGCCTGTGTCTTGCTGTATTGAGAATCCACTGTTGTACTGTTATTTCAGTTAAGTTTTGAGACGCTCCCTTATTCCTCACTCCTTACTCACCCCCTCCCTCTCTCCCCTGCAGCCTTCATGACTCAGCATGATCTGTTTATATTCTACTCCTGTGCTGATAAGAGGTAGGTAACTGGCAAATCCCCTTTAAGAGAAGAGAGAATATTAGGGGAACATTCACATGAAGTATGTTTAGAGCCGACATTGTCTGCCCCGAAAACGCGTTGTTTCCTTCTTGAAAATTCCGCACTTACAAGCGCAGAATTTCAACAAAGAAACAAGGTGGACTGGCCAATGCAGATCTCTGCCTCCTTTACGTTAATACATGAACGCTGCAAAGAACTGACTCGTCAATTATTTTTAGGCGCGGACAGTAGTTGCTGACAAATACTGCACGATGACGCTGATATTACATTGAAATCAATGTGAGGTTTGCTACAGTCAGTTTTCTGACACTTATTTTAGAGTGAATTCGGCACCAAATATGCTCCAAAATAAGCAACCAAAAACACTGTGTCAATGAGCCCTAAGGGAGCGTTCACACAGCAATGCAAAATACTGGTTGGCCGTGTTGGACTGGGGTGCCCAGGGCCTATAGGTGGAGTTGCCCACCTATTGCATTTTTATGGGCCCACCGGTGGAGTTTATTTTAGGGGCCCGCCCTACAGCTATAGTCAATGACTGTACCTGCCTCCTATACTCTGCCTCTTGCTTTTTGCTTCTCTTTCTCTGCTTTTTTGCCTCTTCTGAGAATGTATATCCAATTAAAAATCATCTTTAGGTCAGGGGCCCACCGCGGGTTTTCCTTATTCCCCTCTTGGCCAGTCCAAGCCTACTAGTCAGATTACTAGACCGGTATTTTGTTGCTTCTTTGACACGTAGGGGGGCGGCTTTTTTCTGCGGTTTATGGATTCAGCCCTCACCCTTCACACTCGCACGTTCATGTTCCGCACAAAACCGGAAAGAAGTATCAACATGTTCCAAGTTTTTTGTTAAAAAAACATCCGGCAGAAAATCTGTGCAATGTGAACTACTGCACAGATTTTCTATTTAAGTCTATGGGGATGGTTGAAAACTGTGGGTCAATCCGACTGAAAACCAGTGTGGTGGGGACGGGTCCTAAGAGAATATTAATTTTTTGGAGTCGAGTTTGTGGTTTTTAGAAGAAATAATAAAAGTTACTTTCTAGTCCCTACTTCTCAGTGATGGTGAATCATGAAATAACCTCTTAGGTTCCTGCCCGATCGTCTATTTCTGCTGAAACTAGGGTGAACCAATAGAAGATCTTAATGTATTGGTATCCCACTCCTGCCCTACTGCATAAACTTACAAACTGTTGTGGATGTGGAACCAAAAACATCTTTTGGGAGAAAACGTTTAAAGCATAGGAGCACATTGGGGCAAGGAAATTTAACATTACACCCTCAAGCCCCCCAAATATCAGTTGGCACACTAAAAATTTTTAATGTGGTAAGCATCAAGGTAATTTTGGAATATTTTGGAACAAATTACTTCACCAGGCATGGAATATGCACCCTTTGGGAATTAGTTGAATACAGTTGTTTGATCAAAATGGAACCCCTCCCAATAGCGTAAGGGGATGTACAGTTGAGATTTAAGATTTACCTATAGATAGCCTATTCAGACTGAATTTTTTCTTCAAGGAGTGATTAGGACTTGCTATTTGAATTATCCTCCATGGTTTTGTAGGCGGAGTGCAGCAAGCCAATGAGGTTGCCATTCCTCATATTTTCCTTAGCAGTAATGTATTTTCAAAAATTCCTATATACCTTTGATGTTTTACTTAGTTTTTAGTGTGCCACTGATATTTGTAATACTGCATAAACTTAAGCCTGACATCCCGGACTGTTGTTGGAGATGTGGGGACCGAGGAGCGACTTTACAACATATATTCTGCGACTGCAATTAATAAGGCCACTCTGGAGACAGGTCCAGTCCATGGTGCTAGACATTACACAGGTTAGGGTTCCCCTCACAGCGGGCACTTTCCTTCTTAATATTCCTTATGTCCCGCTTGGACGTAAGAAGGGTAGACTTTTTCTATATGTGGTGACAGCCACCAAATGTCTGATTGCGAAATTTTGGAAGCAAACCTCTACTCCCACCTTACGGGAAGTTAGGCGTATGGAATACCTCACTGCCTTGTCTCATGACCAACTGGACCCTTTTGACCAAATATGGAAACCGTGGGATGTTTATTGCACCCTTCAGGATTTATAGATTATCCTATAGATATGGCTGGATTGCGGGTTTAGACTGGGAATCTTTGTCCTTCTGTGTCGAGTCTTGTGTCCTCCCTCCGTCTTGTTAGTCGTCTATTTGTGTAATTGACTCATTTGTCTACAGGGCCGTCTGTTGCATTTACCATATGAGCCTTTTATGACGGTACTCAGGACTAGTAACTTTTGTTTGTAGTTTTCTATATAATAATTGAATTTCTATGCGTTAAGTGATACACCGCTACTGTTATTATGTTAATGCACCTTGTGTATTACCGTTAATAGCCCCGCGTGGCTTTATGGTTGTAAAAATTTAATAAAAATTTACATTTAAAAAAAAAAAAAAAAAAAGAAATAACCTCTTAGGTTCCGTTCACACCACTTTTTTTTTCTGTAGTGAAATAAGCACCTACTTTACCGGAGAAACACGCATTTGTAAGTGATGGGGGGGGGGGGTGTTGTGCCATTTTTTAATGCATTTTCTTAATTTGAGGTGTCTTTTGGGGCATCGAGTTACTTAACTGTATTCGATACATTTTTGGTGCGTTTATGCGCTGATAATTCTCCTGCACTTTATCTTTTTCATTCAGCTTGCACCGTGTTAAACAGTGCACAAAAAAGCGCAACTGTGTTTTTGGTGCGCGCTTGTTCCTATTTTAATCAATGGAACCTTAATATCACCTTTTTTTTCCATATTTTGATGCATAATCAAAAAAAAGGTGAATTTTGTGCCAAATGTGACACCTGCCTTCGGCTCTGTTCACCACAGTTACTTTTTTTTTTTTGCAGTAAAATAAGCGCCTATTTCATAGAAGACGCGCGCTTTTAGAAGCACGATTTTTATGTGCGTTTTCTTCACTTGATGCATCTTTTGCTGCTTAGTTTCCTGTTTTTTGGGTTTTTTTTAAAGTACAGGGAACCTCATCATTTTCCATCAGCTTTTAAGTGTATCTACATGTGGATAACTGACCTGAACATCTGGGTTGTTTTTTGCAGTTCATAATGTGCAAAAAAGTGCAGCCGTGTGCCTGATGCGTGCTTATTCCCAATTGAACCAATGGAACCCAAGTGTAACTGTTTTGCGCACATTACTAAAAATTTTGTAAAAGGTGCACAAAAAAGACACCATTTAGACCTGAGCTCAGGCTAGATTCCTGCAGTGTTTTCACATGCACATTTTGATGAGTAAAATCAAGGGAGAGGGGGGCAATAGGGCTGTACGAGCAGCAAAAGGGGCCCACTGATATGTTTAAAGATAGGAACTAGTAATGGGTGGGCGCCCCAATTAATTTGGCTGTGTTGGGCCCTGATGACTGATGGCAGCCCTGAGTAAAATGATCGGACTAAACCTCAAAATGTTTGTGAAAATCAAATGCACAGTGTTCCATGTGCTTGGATCCGCAGCAATCAGGCGGATGGCAGCCATGTTCTTTTCTTCTGATCTTTGCCTCTATAAAACTTTTATGAGCTCTGAGCCGTATTACATGATACAAATTTTATAAGTGCCCCAAAGTAAAGTGGAGCTGTGGTCACTTTGCACTCATCTAAGTTCTCCGTTGCTTCAGGCAGGAGCTTAGAAATTACCCATCACTGTCTTTATTTTTTTTTTGGCCAACAAAGAGTCTCCACGGTGAGCGGGACTCCGGGTGCGCACAAGCTTTACTACAGCAGAAAGAGAAGAGGATGAGGAAAAAAACGGTTAGGCTAAGTCTACACTGCAATGTGGAAATGGCATCCAAAATCTGACGGCATTTTCACATCGCTGGATCGCACCTCCCTTTTTATGTCCGTTTTTTGTGCAAAAAAAAGAGGTCGGATTTTGGATTTCTGGCAGCGCCATACATTGGGGCTATGGGAATCCGATGAAGGTTTAGCGGAATATATAACCTTTTCTATATTTCGCCGGACGGTTTTAGGTTTTGGAAACCCTCAATAAATAATCTAAGCGGTGTAGACTCCAGCAGGGATTTTCTATTGCGGTCTACACAGCACAGGGCATGGTCAGATTTTCGGTGGTTTCAAAATACTGAATCCACTGAAAAGCCGACTAACATCCAGGGCTGTGTAGACATAGACTTAGGCTGGGGCCACACAGCATAGGACAAAAAACCCGTTGAAAACCAAAACCTAAAAATTGTCTTTGTACCTGAATATTTTGTCAGGTTTTTGTCCAAAGCAGTTGGGTTTCTGCCGATCTCCGGCAGTTTTTACAACATGTTCCTATAAAAACTAAAAACTAAAACCCTCAGCTTTGAAAACTGACCTGTGTAGACTACAGGTCGTTTTTTGAATTGAAGTCTATGTGAAAAGTTCTCTGTCAGATTTTCAGAGATTCCTAAATACAGAGCTGTCATAACAGAATTATTGGCCCCTGAGAATAGAACTGCAGTGGGCTCTGACCAGATACATGACATCACACCTGGCCATACCTTGAGCCCCCCCAAGCACACCCATATTATCACGTCACTTACGTCTGGACACTGGCAGCCTGCAAGACTATTTGGCAGGGCAGGGAGCCTTTGGCTCCCTTCTCCACCAAGGTTTTTAACTGTTTGCACATCCAAAAAACACACAAACAAATAAGCAAAGCCAAGCAAGGGATCCGGGGTATGTTTCTTGTATTCCTGGGGCATACACATGTACATAGACCACTTGGAGCCCCTATACTTGTGGGGCCCCGGGGCAACTGCCTGGTGTGTCCAATGGAAAAGATGGCCCTGCCCAAATACATGACATCACACCTGGCCATACCTTGAGCCCCCCCCCCCCCAAGTACACCCATATTATCACGCCACTTATGTCTGGACACTGGCTGCCTGCAAGACTATTTGGCAGGACAGGGAGCCTTTGGCTCCCTTCTCCACCATGGTTTCTAACTGTTTGCACATCCTAAAAACACACAAGCAGTTAAATAAACAAAGCCAACCAAGGGATCCAGGGTATGTCTCTTGTATTCCTGTGACATACATACATCACTTGGGGCCCCTATAAATGTGGGGGCCCCCGGGCAACTGCCTAGTGTGCCCAATGGAAAAGGTGGCCCTGCCTAAATACTAAGAACCGCAGAAAAACTGATGGAAAACTGTGCTGTGTGGACATAGCGATAGACTTCAATAGTAAATTTTCTGCTGAACTCCCGCAAATTTTGCAACCTGTTCCTAAAACTTCCAGCTGTGAAAACTGACCTGTCTAGACTAAAATCTATGTGAAAAATTCTCCGTCAGAATTTCAGAGGTTTCTAAACACTAAAAAGCATAGAAAATCTGCCGTAAAACCTGTGCTGTGTAGACATAGCCTTAACGGGTATAGGGAAAAATAAAAAAAAGCAGCATCTTGTGCTCTCGAGGCCAAGACCAGCGCGCGTCTGCTCCTCACTGATAGTCCGAAACCCCTATTGAGGCTGGCGGAGATCAAAGACGTGACTGTTCCTAAGACGACGCGGAGAGGCCACGTTTCGGCCAGCTGTTCATTTAGAGGAGGGTGGAATTATCTGTCCTTCAGGGACCCGTGTTCCAATTTATCAGGCAGAGATTACCATTCTGTATACTGTACACTCACTTCATTAATTCTTTTATCCCGGAGTTGCTCGCCCTCGTTCGCTGCAGGAGTCGCGCTGACGACAAATTATTTTTTTTCCCATTCCGGAAAGTGGGGAACGATTAATATTCAAGCCTCGCGCCGGAGCCAGAAAGGATGAACCACGGCTCGGCTAAGCGTCAGATTCATGTTGTTAGTGATAATAAATCAGCGGCGCGCTCCAACCACGAACAAAGTGCCAGGGTTTGTGCAAGTGTCTGGGTTAAGAAATGCCACCTCCTGAGGGGCTGTTTACGAAGAGATATATGGTCTTGGCCTGAAGTGCCTGCACTCTCCTATCCTCGCAGTCTTCTCCCAGGAAGCTCTTTATATTGCAAGCGCCGTGGCCTCCGCATGAGTGTTTTGTACACAATGTATTACATAGTTTACATCTGTTATATTATATAAATAGAGGAAAGGATACATTGTATCTGCAGCTGAGTTGCTGAGGGTGGTGCTATGGCTGCTGGTGCCTGGAAAGACCTCAAATCCTCCCTGGCACATACAGGGGCACCTATTATATAAATGACACATAATATAAATGTCACTTGAGTGTTTTGTACACAATGTATCACAATGTATTGCATATCTTAAACAAATAGATGAAAGGATATATTGTACCTACAGCTGAGGAACTGAAAGAGATGGTGCAAGGGCTGCTGGTGTCTGAGATGACCCAAAATCCTCTCTGGCACATACAGTGTCACATTCCTCATTAGGGAGAGGTGCCAAGTAGGTGTGTGGACACTTATAAATTACACATCATGTAAATGTTACATGTGTGTTTTGTACACAATCTATCACAATGTATTACACAATGTACAATGTATTACACATTGTACATCTGTTATACAATTAGAGGAAAAGATACATTGTATCTGCAGTGGAGTTGCTGAGGGTGGTGCTAAGGCTGCTCTTGCCTGGAAAGACCCCAAATCCTCACTTGCACATACAGGGACATTCCTCTTTAGGGAGGGGCACCATGTAGGTGTGTGGACACTTATATAAATGACACATAATATAAATGTCACATGAGTGGCTTGAACATAATGTACTGGGGGGCTGGAGCTGAAGGTGGTGCAAAGGCTTCTGGTGCCTGAAAAGACCCCAAATCCTCTGTGGCACATAAAAGGTAATGCGCCTAATTAAGGAGAGCTCTTAATGTAATTGCCAATTGAGTGTTTTGCACACAATGTTTCACAATGTATTAAATATTGTTCTTCTGTTTTATTTTACAATTAGAGGATAGGATACTTTGGGCTACATGTATGAAAACTATCTAGGTCTAAAATTCACTGTGTTGCCCAAAGCAACCAATCAGCGCGCCCCTTTCATGTTTCCAGAGCACTATAGGATATGAGAGGGGCGCTCTGATTGGTTGCTATGGGCAACAAAGTAAATTTTAGACCTAGACCGTTTTCATACATGTGGCCCATTGCATCTGCAGCTTAGGAGACCTAAGGGTATGTTCACGCAGCGTAATTGCAGGGCGCATTTCGACGTGTATTTGCGCTTCAATGCGCCCGAAATGTGCCCTGAAATTACAGTAATTCATAGCTCTTATACTAAAAAAAATAAATAAATCTGGTATGAAAATGACATAAAAAATAAAGCCAAAAGTATCACGGAAAAAAGGCGAAAAAAGCGCTCAGAACATTTCCTAGAAATAATAATAATAATAAAAAAATCATGACAATTAAAATCTGCTTCTATTATTGCAATTTGCTGCAGCAGTTTTCATCCAGTGTGAACTTGGCCCAAGGCAACACTAAGGAGCCTTTGACCTTGAGCAAGGTCACAGCTCTGGCCTGTGAATCCGCAGGAACTTTCTCCTCCAGACTTGTTGACCTACTTGTGAGCGACTTCTCCAATTCCCCTCGCCCCCGACCTGCTATCATCCTCCAGAACCCGCCGCGCACCTTATCTTCTGTGCACTTGGACAGACCCTCAGGTGCACTAAAGATTAACAAGGTTTAGTAAATCTGGTCATGAATAAAACATGGCGGCCACTTCTTGCGGGAGCCGCGCAGGTGATGCGAATCTTAAGTCGGGCGCTCGCTGGCGCTGATTAATATTAAAGCTTTGTTTTCGCCGCGGTCTCGGCCCCAGGGCAGTGGAATTAGCCGCTAAGATCTCGGTGACAGGAGCTAATTATTCCTGTATTATGCTTTTATACAATCATGTGTCTTGGCAGAATCAGCGCAGGAATATTGCCAGGATTGTCAGAGACATATGGCCCAGCTGCTTGTTTACGGGTCACCGGAATGGGCACAATATGGGCGAGAAAGGGCAGACAGGGGTCAGGTGCCTCCCGCTGCTCCCGGCGCCGCACATGTTGAGCCCCTCTAGATGGAAACATTGTAATTATTCATAGTAATTGTGCTATTAATTAATCCAGACTCTGCAGAGAATGGGCTGCACTCGACTTGAACTGATTTATACTCTAGTCACATCCGAAGCTGTATTCACAGTGTTGTTGGTAGCGGCAATTATAGAACAGAACTACTCAAGAGGTGGCGGCTAAAACCATCTAGAACCGCCCCCAAACTGGGAGGTATGGCCCATCTTGGGTGGGGTTTACACAAGCCCAACCCATTTGTCGGAGATTGTGGTTCAGGTCTTTATAACTTATCCTTGAGAGGTGAAAATGTTCACAAAAGTCCCATAATGGAGTTGATTCTTGGGGCCACCAGTGCAGTTTATTCATGGTTCCCACCATTGAAGTTGATTCTTGGGGCCCATCAGTGGAGATGATTCTTGGGGCCACCAGTGGAGATGATTCTTGGGGCCATCAGTGGAGATGATTCTTGGGGCCACCAGTGGAGTTGATTCTTGGGGCCCACCAGTGGAGATGATTCTTGGGGCCCACCAGTGGAGATGATTCTTGGGGCCCACCAGTGGAGATGATTCTTGGGGCCCACCAGTGGAGATGATTCTTGGGGCCCACCAGTGCAGTTGATTCTTGGGCCCACCAGTGGAGATGATTCTTGGGGCCCACCAGTGGAGTTGATTCTTGGGGCCCACCAGAGGAGCTGATTCTTGGGGCCATCAGCAGGGATGATTCTTGGGGCCATCAGCTGGGTTGATTCTTGGGGCCATCAGTGGAGATGATTCTTGGGGCCCACCAGTGGAGATGATTCTTGGGGCCCACCAGTGGAGTTGATTCTTGGGGAATACCAGTGGAGTTCATTCTTGGGGCCACCAGTGGAATTTATTCTTGGGCCCACCAGTGGAGTTTATTCTTTGGGCTCCACCAGTGGAGATGATTCTGGGGGCCACCAGTGACGCTGATTCTTGGGACCACCAGTAGAGTTGATTCTTGGGGCCACCAGTGGAATTGATTCTTGGGATCCACTTTTGGAGTTGATTCTTGGGGCCACCAGTGGAGTTCATTCTTGGGGCCACCAGTGGAGTTGATTCTTGGGGAAACCCATTGAGTTCATTCTTGGGGCCACCAGTGGAGCTGATTCTTTGGGCCACCAGAGGAGTTAATTCTTTGTGCCCAACAATGGAGTTGATTCTTGGGGCCACCTGTGGAGTTGACTATTGGGGCTGGGATGTTTTTGAAGTAAAGATAGAAATGCTGCTGCTCAGCTGCAGAGATGGGAGGCTCCACACAGCACAGGAAATGCAGAAATTAGAAAATATCACAAGGAGATGAATGAAGACTCAGGCAGGCCATTTGATACATTATTTTTTTCCCCTTTTTTAATTCGCTGGACAACCCTTTTGAGAATTACTTGTTGCTTGGTGGAGAAGAGTAGACGGAGCTGTGTCTTCTTGAGGTGAACCAGTTGTGGTGCCACCAAGATGGAGAAGTAGGGTTATACTGTATATTAGGATTGTAGCTGTTCTTAGACTGTGCGGTCTGTGTATGGAGTGGAGACCTGGTGAGGGACGGGGAGCAGTCTGTTCACGCCGATCAGGAACGTTAGACGAAGAATTCATCAATTTAATGAGTCCACATAAAAGAAATCCGGTGCAGGAGCAAAGTCGTAAAGGCCCAATTAATTGTTGTTCGTTAATGTGTCACTGTACGTTATGTAACGAACAAATCTCAGGCTACAAACAGCAGTTACCAATAGTCACGTGGTGCGTGGTGTCCTGGAACGAGCGTCGCGTATCCTATAAATTACTACACCACAGACCGCGCACGTCCATAGAGGGGTATAATATCAGAGCCATCAGGGCTCAATACCAGATATTCCCAAAATTAAAATGAGGAAGATTTAAACAGGGGCTCCCACCATAGAGCTTAATGATATATTGATAGGGCGTGCCCTCAAAGTCTGATAGGTGGTGGCCCCACCACTGGTCCCCGCATTTATCTCAGGAATGGGTCACCAAAAATCTCCGTATAGAATAGAGATCTATTCAGGATTGTGCTTGACTCTCCATTCTGTTCTATAGGGGTTTCCAGTACAGGGGAGCGCTGTGTTCTCCATTCTGTTCTATGGGAGTTCCCAGTACAGGGGAGCGCTGTGTCCTCCATTCTGTTCTATGGGAGGTCCCAATACATGGGAGCGCTGTGTTCTCCATTCTGTTCTATAGGGGTTTCCAGTACAGGGGAGCGCGGTGTACTCCATTCTCCTCTATGGGAGTTCCCAGTACAGGGGAGCGCTGTGTTCTTCATTCTCCTCTATGGGAGTTCCCAGTACAGGGGAGCGCTGTGTCCTCCATTCTGTTCTATGGGAGTTCCCAGTCGAGAGAGCGCTGTGCTCTCCATTCTGTTCTATGGCAGTTCCCAGTAAAGGGGCGCGCTGTGTCCTCCATTCTGTTCTATGGGAGTTCCCAGTAAAGGGGAGCGCTGTGTCCTCCATTCTGTTCTATGGGAGTTCCAGTAAAGGGGAGAGGTGTGCTCTCCATTCTGTTCTATGGGAGTTCCCAGTACAGGAGAGCGCTGTTTTCTCCATTCTGTTCTATGGGAGTTCCCAGTACAGGGGAGCACTGTGTTCTCCATTCTGTTCTATGGGAATTCCCAGTAAAGGGAGCGCTGTTTTCTCCATTCTGTTCTATGGGAGTTCCCAGTACAGGGGAGCGCTGTGTTCTCCATTCTGTTCTATGGGAGTTCGTTCTCAATTCTGTTCTATGGGAGTTCCATATACAGGGGAGCGCTGTGTTCTCTGTTCTGTTCTATGGGAGTTCCCAGTATAGGGGAGCGCTGTGTTCTCCATTCTCCTCTATGGGAGTTCCCAGTACAGGGGAGCACTGTGTTCTCCATTCTTTTCTGTGGGAGTTCCAAGTACAGGGGAGCGCTGTGTTCTCTCCATTATGTTCTATGGGAGTTCCCAGTACAGTGGAGCGCTGTTTTCTCTATTGTGTTCTCTGGGAGTTCCCAGTACAGTGGAGCGCTGTGTTCTCTATTCTGTTCTATGGGAGATCCCCATACAGGGGAGCACTGTGTTCTACAGTTTCAGACTCCCTCTTCCTGTTCAGGCTGTGGGCAGTTCTACAGCTTCAGACTCCTACTTCCTTTTCAGGCTGTGGGTGGTTCTACAGCTTCAGGCTCCCACCTCCTGTTCAGTCTGTGATTGGTTCTACAGCTTCAGGCTCCCACTTCCTATTCAGGCTGTGGGAAGTTCCATAGCAGTGATTGACATTTCAGCTCTGCTATTCCTAACTGAACCTGTTAGAGGGACATTGGTGATGGAGGGTCTTTCACAGCAGGGCAGAAGGTTACAGAGCTCCAAAGGGTTCACTTTTTTCAGTAAGAAACATAAACAAGCTCCTCTGCTTCTGATAAGACACAGCAGAGAGTGACATTATTTCACCGGCCACTGCTAGAGCAAAGAGAGGTGGTTGGTAACTAAGGGAAGCTTGTGTACAAAAGCAGGAGATGAGAACTGTTCTAGCTCTGAAATTAAACACAATCAGAACGGCAATGTATTTGGTCATAGTGTGTAGTTATCTTTGCCTCCATGTTTAAAGCAAATCAATGAGGTAACTTTTCCTTTCTCTTTTGCAGAATTCGGTCTGGCCCTAGGATTTATGTCTAAGGACAAGTTCCGCAAGATGTCTGAAAGTAAGTGCACCCCGTCCCCTACTTGTCTCTTCGTGTTCTTCCAGCTGCGCTTTTAACTTAAATTCTGTAATTTTAGACCAAAATCGGAGCCTGTTGCCAGAAGTCGTTTCTGGTGTTACTGTCAGCCAATTCTAGAGATGAACGTTTCTTTGGCTTCTAGACAGAAACCAGACATTTTCTTCGTCTTCTAAATTTAAAAATTGCCAAGAATCTTCGTTCTCTGGAACTTTTTTCTTCCGAAATTAACAGCCTCAGATTGGTGAGAACGGGTTATATAAGAGACTTCCATGAAGAAATGTGATTAAAGAAAAAAGTTTCGATTACTTTACTTTTGGTGATGAGACCTGCGTCCCTATGACAACACTTGTTGTGCTGCGCGCTGATGCTTTAGCAAGGACTTGTGCACATCACATGCTATGTTACCATAGCAAGCAGGGCTGCCAAAAGTCATTTCCGGGCCTTATATAGCTGAAAAATCGGGGGCCCCAGCCCATTGCCAGTTTCTGACTTACCCTTTATCAGTTGTCCCCTGTATTTCAAAATTTAGCTGGGGGCCCCTGATAGCAAGTTCACTATTTCTGAACAGTTAGTGCTAATATGTTATTAAAAATTTCTCATAGAATTTGAGGAAAATTTTGAATATTTTGTTTTACTCATTTTCTACTGTTTTTTACTCCAGTCACATCCAAAGCTGCATTCAGTTTTGTGTTCTTGTTAGACTTGAACACCCATTTTAGGCGCAGTTCACATCTTGGTCAGAGATTCCGTTGCAGAAAAGGCAGCAGATCTGTTTTGTGGCGCCTGACAGACCTCTTTGACTACATTGGGGTCTTTTGGGGTTTTGCCACAGAAATAGCTGTGCTACTTGCTGCTTAATTTTTCTGCAATGGAGGCTCCGAACTGAACCCAGGACATTGACGTGAACCAGGACTTACTGATAACCCTATGCTGGTTGCTAATATCTACACATAGCATGCTCTGCTGCACTGCATTATGGGAGAAAAAGTGTTATACTCCCTCTATCAATGAAGTTGCGAATGCAGCTTTGGTTGTGACTAGAGTATAAGTGATAAAACATAGTGCAGCCTTGTTTTCCTGTGATCACGCAGTGGTAGATGTTGTTGTGAGTGCATCTTTGGCTGTGACTAGAGTATAAGTGATAAAACATAGATTAAGCACTTAGTTCAGCCTTGTTTTCCTGTGATCACACAGTGGTAGAACTTGTTGTGAATGCAGCTTTGGTAGTGACTAGATTATAAGGGACAAAATGTAGAATAACGACCTGGTGGAGCCTTGTTTTCCTGTGATCACATAGCAGTAGATGTTGTTGTGAGTGCAGCTTTGTCGATGACTAGGGTATAAGTGATTAAACTAAATTAACTATCTAGTGCAGTCTTGTTTTCCTGGGATCACATAGTGTTAGAACTTGTGAATGCAGCTTGGGATGTGACTAGAGTGATACATCAAAGATTAACTACCCGGTGCAGCCATGGTTTCATGCAGTCACAAAGTAATAGAACTTGTTGTGAGTGCAGATTTTGTTATGATAGGAGTATAAGTGATAATCTCCCTGGTGCAGCCATGTTTTTCTATGTCACATTCTGGTAGAACTTGCTGTGAGTGCAGCTTTGGTTGTGACTAGAGTATGTCATAAAATGAAGATTAACTACCCGATTCAGTTATGTCTTCCTGTGGTCACATAGTGGTCGAACTTGCTGTGAGTGCAGCTTTGCTTGTGATCAGAGTATAAGTGATTAAACACCCAGTGCAGCCATGGTGGTAGAACTTGTTGTGAATGCAGCTTTGGCTGTGACTAGAGTATAAGGCCATGTTCACACGGCTTAAAATGGGCCGTATTTCGGTCCGTAATTACGCGCCGAAGTGCGCCAATTACGGGCCGAAAACGGCCCATTCATACGGTAATTCACAGATCTCATAGAGAACTATGGATTACGTCTCCTCTCCCTGCCCGGCGAAGCCGCCCGGCGGGGAGATAATTGAAATGTCACTTTCTAGCGGCGTATACGCGCCGCTCGCAGTGATTGTCTATGGGCCGGCGAAGTGCCAGCTCCCCGCTCACTCCCCCGCTCCCGCCCCGCCCCCGGCCACACGGCGTAATTGCGGGGCGAAATTACGCCCCGCAGTTAAGCCGTGTGAACATAGCCTTAGTGATAAAACAAAGATTAACTACCTGGTACAGCCATAATGGTAGAATTGGTTGTGGATGCAGCTTTGGTTGTGACTAGAGTATAAGTGATTAACTACCTGGTGCAGCCATGTTTTCCTGTGGTCACATGGTGGTAGAACTTGTTATGAATGTAGCTTTGCTTGTGACTAGAGTATAAGTGATTAAATACCCGGTGTAGCCATGGTGGTAGAACTTGTTGTTGATGCAGCTTTGGATGTGACTAGAGTATGTCATAAAATGAAGATAAACTACCCTGTTCAGCCATTTTTTTCCGTTGGTCACTTTGTGGTAGAACTTGTTATGGATGCAGCTTTGGTTGTGACTAGAGTTTGAGTGATTAACTACCTGGTGCAGCCATGTTTCCCTGTGGTCACATGGGGGTAGAAGTTGTTGATTCCTGGGCCCTCGCCTGAACCCTGCCTTATGCGGATCTTCCTTGTTCCTGTCTTTTATTTGGGCCATACATTTCCTGCTAATTGCATTTGTTGCCGGTGTAAATCACATAAAATACAATAACGGCTCCCCAGCTGCGCCCGCTGATCGTTCACATAATGGCGGCATTAATCTCACTTGGACATCCCGCCGCTGCCCGCACTGACCCCGCTGCATTATTTTGATATCGGACATCAGTTACTGACGTCTTCCTCCACATTCCCATTGATCCTGTGTTCATGAATTACTGGTGCGGCTGCTGCGCTCCTCGTGCTGCTACGTCTGCTGTGACTTGGGATTTATCTGCAGTATTATAGCGCAGCTCCACACTATACACCGCCATTCTCCATAATTAGCCCCCAGTTGTTTTGAGGCCAAATCTTCCTTTAGTTCTCTTTGTGTTTTGGAAAAATCTCTATTTGTTAGACGGGTCCCCCAGCTGTAAACTGGGAAGGAAACAGTCAGCAAGTATATAATTCCTCTACAGCGCCACCATAGGGAGAGTGAAGTACTACACTGTCTGCATTTATGGGATACTTCCACCAGAAAAGAGTTTTCATGATAAAACCAATATTCCTGGAAAAGTAGATTTGTTAAGCATTTTTGGCAATTTTTTTTATTTTTACAGTCATAGGCAATTCGAAATTACATATAAAACATTGTCCTTTTCTAGCTGTGAGATTAAACTCCTGAATGGCCGGACAGACTCAACTCACTTTGCTCTCTATAGTGTCTCATTATAAATAGTAGGCAATGACATCATGATTGCTCTATTGTTCTCTGGTCAGGGATAGATACGTTGATTCTAGACCACGAGCAATACTTGAAAGGAAAATAGGGTCATCTTTTTCTTCACTGGGGAGGAGGTTTCTTCACGCTTGTCAGGTGCTGCTGATAATACTTACGCTCCTCAGGCCATAAAAAGCCTGAACGAAGGACCGTCAAGCAATCTTCTCACTTCTGAGCTATCAGAGATCACATAGGACAAGTGAGTAAGTGACGTACATGGGAGGACTTAAAAAAAATTATACAAAAAACCCCAAAACACCAAATTATATACATATAAGATAGACAGATAGATAGATGAATAGATATGAGATAGATAGATAGATAGATATGAGATGGATGGATATGAGATAGATAGATAGATAGATAGATAGATATGAGATAGATAGATAGCAATAAGGTAAAATATAGGATACCTGGCTGCCGACATG
The DNA here is from genome assembly GCA_025379985.1 of Phyllomedusa bahiana. Taxonomy (NCBI): domain Eukaryota; kingdom Metazoa; phylum Chordata; class Amphibia; order Anura; family Hylidae; genus Phyllomedusa; species Phyllomedusa bahiana. Next base: position 22,328 of record JAODAL010033054.1, on the reverse strand, counting down.
GGGAACTCGAAAGGAGAAATCACGCGCTTGTGAGAGTTGTGCCTCATCTATACGCACAACTCTTCTAGGTAAGCACAATATACCTAAATACTAATATTTGCTGTTTCATACTTCACTATTGTGCGCCTTGCATTTCTCTTTTTTACATATTCTAGATAGATAGATATGAGATAGATAGATATGGGATAGAAAGATAGATATGGGATAGAAAGATAGATATGGGATAGAAAGATAGATATGGGATAGATAGATAGATAGATAGATATGAGATAGATAGATATGAGATAGATAGATATGGGATAGATAGATAGATAGATAGATAGATAGATAGATAGATAGATAGATATGAGATGGATAGATAGATATGAGATGGATAGATAGATATGAGATGGATAGATAGATATGAGATCGATAGATAGATATGAGATAGATAGATAGATAAATAGTAACCCTGTTATCCATCGCTTTGGTTTCCATCATGTCACAGTTACGTCACCATCAATGTTGCAAATAACCTCGTTATTCGTCGTTTGGCTTCACAGATGCATCAATCACTTTTAATATCTGGGAGTGCGAACCTCCCCAAGGGTGCTTTCACACGGTGCGGTTTTGGTGCGTTTTTGATGCAGTTTTTTTCACCCTAATTCACTGCAGCTCCTTTAGTTGGTGCCGTGAAGCCGCATCATCTTACATTGTTCTTTGTGCCTCGTTACATTATTACATTCTACTGTACATCAGAAGTATCCAGCAGAGGTTTCCCAGTATATGTGTATATTGCTTGTCATTATGTGCAAAGAAACATTTTGTTGGTAGTGTGCCTTTAAATAATTGTCAGACTGTATAATATACGGACAGAACTCCCTTTCTGATGGTCTAGACGTGGCCCCTACTACAGGGCATGGAAACTAGAAGCCAGACCGCCGGGGGGAGGAGGGGCGCGATTATAATACTTCAGACGTGATGTCACTTGTTCCCTGTATGATCGGCGCTGATGCATAATGAATACACACATGTCTCCCGCATCCGAGCTCCGTTGGCCAAGACGCTCGTCCTGTTTAATATTTCATCTCAATCACATCAAACTGAGGTCAATTATGTAATAAAAAAAAAAAAAAAATAAATAAAGAAAAAACAACAGAACGGCCATAAAAAGATTCATCGCAGATTATACAGTTGTATCCATCCTCCGCCCGTCTTTGTCCATCCTGACGCTGTCCGGACACAGGTGATGGCGCTGAGCTCTCCGGCACCCCAAGGGTTATACTGTCCGCCCCTCTTCCTGTAATTCCTCGTGTCCGTCTTGTAGACGTAGGAGATGATTTCCATTACGGTAAACGCGCGCTCCTCCCCCGTCGCGGTATCACCAAAGTTCATCGTCTCCATCAGTCGGAAGCACGGATTGAATTCGATTCTTTTTTGGGGTCTCTGCCGCCGTCACTTCTCAGATCCCTGCTCAGCGCACTCCCAGTGGTTTCCTATTCAGCGCGGGGCTTTGTCAGATGTGGGATAAAAGGCTGTTTTAGTAACCAAATTGATCCTTTGCGGGAGAGGATTCATCGCAGGTTCCGCTACCTCTTAATGGTCCAACAGGGGATTTGCGTCTGGTGTAATATTTTCTGCAAAGCTTCTCCGAACGCTGAATCTGTGAACGTCTCCTGATAGTCTATTAAAGGCAGGAACAAAAATCTCCTCAGATACATTATTACTCCTCAGCACCTACCTGCCCTATAATGAGACGAATATTCCTAGCACCCCCGGCTCCCTGATCCTATAACTGTGGCAATTACCGGCCCTGGAGTACACAGGGGTCTATTAGACAGTGCCCATGGGGTATCCATCCCTGCCCGAAATATGGAGACACTAGCTTCCAACAAACAGTAGAGGGTCTGACACAGACTCACCCCAAATCCCTGACATTGTAACATTTTGTCTGCCTGCAGCCACCACTAGAGGAAGCTTATGAGATAACGGCATACATGGACATGTCGGGGGAGATTTCTTAAAGGGACACTTCCATCAGAAAAAAGCATTTGTGAAAATCAAAAGTTCAAAAAAAGTTAGAATTATTTTTTATTATTATTATTATTATTATTATTATTATTATTATTATTATTATTATACATATCAGCGGTTCTATGCAATTAATAGTGAAGATCTAAAACTCCTGAATTCCAGGCCAGACTAAACTTATCTTACTGCAGCTGCGGTGTAGTGTCTTTGCAAATAGTAGTTAATGACAATGATCAGTCTGTTGTTCTCTGAACAGGAATAGATATGATTTCACTCTACTATCTGGGCAATAACAAGAGCAATACATGAAAGGATAATGGGTACATCTTTTTCTACACTTACACCTCTCAGGTCCTGCTGATAACACTTCCACCTCTCAGGTCCAGCTGATAATACTTATACCTCTCAGATCCAACTGATAACACTTACACCTCTCACATCCAGCTGATAACACTTATACCTCTCAGGTCCTGCTGATAACATTTACTCCTCTCAGGTCCACCTGATAACACTTATACCTCTCAGGTCCTGCTAATAACACTTATACCTCTCAGGTCCTGCCCAATAACACTTAAACCCACCAGGTCCCGCTTGATAACACTTACACCTCCTCAGGTCCAGCTGATAACACTTATACCTCTCAGCTCCAGCTTATAACACTTACACCTCTCAGGTCCTGCTAATAACACTTATACCTCTCAGGTCCAGCTGATAACACTTACACCTCTCAGGTCCAGCTGATAGCACTTATACCTCTCAGGTCGTGCTGATAACAGTTACTCCTCTCCTGGTTCCTGCTGATAACACTTACACTTTTCAGACCATAGTCAGCCTGGAAGAAGAACCATCAAGCAATCGTCTCAATGCTGTGCTATTAGAGCTCACAAAGAGGTCAGAAACACAAACCAAGAAGTCATGTACATAGGGGAGCTTTAATATACATAAAGTGGCATATACCAGACATGTTGGCCGGCTTGTAGTTAGCTTGGGTTTCAGTTTTTAGAGCCCAGACAGTCAAAGAGATGCAAAATTTAAAAACTGCATCTCTTAAATATTTTATTTATTTTTTTTATTTAAAAAAATTGCAGAAATTGTGTTCAGGGCACTTTACATGAACACTTTCTTAATAAAATGTGCCCTATTAAGCTCAATAATAAAACAGTATGCAGTGAGCTCCCCCTAGAGGCAGCTGCAAGCAGACAAGATTTTATCCTGTGACTGCTGAGAAACAGTCCAAGGCATCGGTCCACAGCCGCCTCCATTCAGTCTCACGAGAGTGAGGGGGGGAAGGGGGTTGGGAGTGGGGGGGGGGGGGGAAGGGGTGGGGGGGAGGGGTGGGGGGGTGGGGGGGGGGAGGGTGGGGGGGGGGAAGGGAAACACAATACAGAAACATCTTATTGGCCCTCAGGGGATATTGTTTTCTCGATGTGTCCAAAAAATGCATCTGTTATAGAGATTCATCAAGAAATTGATCAGTGCAGACTTTAAACCGAAAATCATTGGGGAGTTAGAAGGTGCAACGGTGCATTGACCAGTGTAATGATGCGGCAACGCAGCGCAGGTCAGTGGCTGATGTGCAGATGTTTATTACTGTAGTTATAGGTGGGAGAATGTTTTACCTATTATTAGTTGTAGGAGGTTGAAGTGTTTTTGAAACTTTATATTTTTTTGCACAATTTTTTTTGATTCTCTGATGTTATACACTTAATGCATTTACTTTATCTTTTTGAAAAATTTAATAAAATTTTGTTAAAAAAACAACAAAAAACCTTTTTTTTTACACTTGTACTTGACAACTATTGGGCGCAATTGTTTTTACACTATTTTGCAATTGTAATAAATTGCAGTTTATTGTACAATGATGCCTTAGGCAGGATGTAATAGGAGCAGTAATATGGCTGCAATAGAGGCCTTCATTAGATCCCAGCTGCCATGACAATTGGTCGGCAATCCACTGCCATAACAACCGGTCAGCACTCTGCTGCCATAACAACCGGTCAGCACTCCGCTGCCATAACAACTGGTCAGCACTCCGCTGCCATAACAACCGGTCAGCACTCCGCTGCCATAACAACCGGCCAGCACTCTGCTGCCATGACAACCGGTCAGCACTCGGCTGCCATAACAACCGGTCAGCACTCGGCTGCCATAACAACCGGTCGGCACTTGGCTGCCATAACAACCGGTCAGCCTTCCGCTGCCATAACAACTGGTCGGCACTCGGCTGCCATAACTACAGGTCAGCACTCGGCTGCCATAACAACCGGTCGGCACTTGGCTGCCATAACAACCGGTCGGCACTTGGCTGCCATAACAACCGGCCAGCCCTCTGCTGCTATAACAACCGGTCAGCCCTCTGCTGCCATAACAACCGGTCGGCACTCGGCTGCCATAACAACCGGTCAGCACTCGGCTGCCATAACAACCGGCCAGCCCTCTGCTGCTATAACAACCGGGTCCGGCAGCTCGGCTGGCCATGACAACCGTCTCGTCACTCGGCTTGGCCAATGACGAACCGTTCAGCCACTCGGCTGTCCACTAACAACCTGGTCAGCCACTCTGCTGCCATAACAACCGGGTCAGCACTCGCTGCCATAAACAACCGGTCGGCACACGCCTGCCATAACAACTGGTCGGCACTCGGCTGCCATAACTACAGGTCAGCACTCCGCTGCTATAACAACCAGTCGCATTGCATAATCTTGTAGCTGGAGGCCGATGTCCTGGTGCGCAGCATTGCTTTTCCACCACTTAGATGCCGCGCTCCTGTTTACCATAGCATCCAAGGGGCTGGAATGATTGCAGTCATTTCTGATCCCTGCTGTAATAGCCATTGCTATGTATAGAGTCCGCTCCACACTTCCACATTTGCAAAGTTTTTCCTCCATTTTTAGAGGACACAATCGCCCCCTATAGTCAGTAAAGTGCGGTATAACAGCCGCGGCTGCAGATTTTCTTCTGTGCTGTTATCTGGGTATCTCTGAGCCCTGAATGCACAGTGAGTTTTGGCCGCCGCCGGCTCTCCGCGTCCGCCTCTCACATCATAACATCATCATCTTTAGATTTGGATCCTTTAATATAAATTTCTTTGCAGCGGCGTCACGGTGCAGAGCGCGGCCGGGATAAAAGCATTGGTCTCAGATTGCCAGAGCTGCACTGAGCTAAATGATCTATTCAAACGCGTTTATATGAAGGTGCCAAGCAAGGGAGGTGGCACTAATGGCTTAAACCCATCGATTCGCCCCGTGGTGCCTTTATCCCTCAGAGCTCAGTAGTGCGGGCGGGGGAAGGACGGGTCCGGCTTTTTCCCTCTCGCCCCCCTCCCATCCCCTTCTCCGCACCTCTCTCCAATCTATCGCCGGCTGCAGCTACCTAGCACTGAGTGCAATGCTGAAAAAGCAATCCATTGCCTTCAATCAATTTGTGATTGAAATGTGACATTTGGATGGAAGTTTTGCAGAAGAAAAAAAAAATCTATGGCCGTCTGATGTTCTCGGAGAAAAAGGCTTTGACTTCTGAGAAAATACAAACTCAGCTGGAGCCGAATTCTCTGCTGCGATTAACCCTAACTCTGGGAACACCGCTCACAAGGAAGGGGTCGCTCTGAAAGCCGTTTGCTGCAGCTCTGGGTGTGACTGTGAGGGGTGCAAGATGAGCACAAAAGGAAGATTTCATTAACATATTTTCTTGTAAAAAGGAATCAGAACTTACAATTAACGTCCCACTCACTTCCAAAAGCCTGCATTCACAGTTCAGAGGCATAATTAGTATTCATCGGGCCACATAGAAAAATGACATAAGGGCCCCATCACCTAATGACAAGAGCAACATAAGTATCAGAATGTAAAGTGGTCCAAAGTAATCCCTCCATAATCAAGGAACCCACATAGTAGAGCTGGAGATATAATAATACCCGCCATATATCAGGAACCCACAAAGTAAGGAGCTGGAGATATAATAATACCACCATATATCAGGGACCCACATAGTAGATCTGGAGAAATAATAAACCGCCATATATTCAGGGAACCCACATAGTAGTAGCTGGAGATATAATAATACCACCCATCTAACAGGGAGCCACAATGAGTATGGAGCTGGATGATATAATAAGACTGCCATATATCTGGGACCCACATAGTAGCAGCTGGAGATATAATAAATACCGCCATATATCAGGGCACCCACATAGTAGAGCTAGAATATAATAATACCGCCATATATCAGGGAAGGCCCACATAGTAGAGCTGGAGAGTAAATAATTACTGCCATATTACAGGGAAACCACATAGTAGAGCTGAGATATAAAAATACCGCCATATATCATGGAACTCCACATAGTAGAGTCTGGAGACTATAATAATACTGCCCATATCGTCAGGGGAATCCACATAGTAGAGCTGGAGATATAATAATAAGCCATATATCATGGGAAGCCACAAAGTAGATCTGAGGATATAATAATACTGCCCATATTATCAGGGATCCCACATTAGTATAGCTGGAGATATTAATAATACAGCCATATATCAGGGAACCCCACATAGTAGAGCTGGAGAGATATACTACCGCCATATATCAGAGGAACCCGACATAATTGTTGTAAGCTGGAGTATATAATAAATACCAAGCATATATTCAGGGAACCCACATAGTAGAGCTGGAGATATAATAAAAAAAATAAAAAAACTGCCATTAATATCAGGGAACCCACAAAGTATAGCTTGGAGATATAATAATACCGCCATAATCAGGGAACCCACATAGTAGATCCAGGGCGGATATAATAATCCCACCATAATACAGGGAGAGCCACATAGTAGAGCTGGAGATATAATAATACCGGCCATATATCAGGGAACTCACATAGTAGAGCTGGAAATATAATAATCCCGCCATATATCAGGAAATCCACATAGTAGATGCTGATATATAAATAATACCGCCATATATCAGGGAACCCAATATTAGAGCTGGAGATATAATAGTTCCCCCAAAATATCAGGTAAACCCACATAGTAGATGGACAGGAGATATAATAATACTGCATATCTATCAGGGAAACCGCACATAGTAGACTGGAGATATAATAATACCGCCATATATCCAGGGAAACCCACATAGTAGAGCTGAGATATAATAATACTGCCATAAATATCAGGGAAACCCACAAGTAGAGCTGGAATATAATAATACTCCACATATCATTGAACTCACATAGTAGAGCTGGAGATATGTTATCTGTGATTATCACCTCAGTATCATTTCGGTGGTACCTAATTTAAATAGTTTTCATTATTTTTTTTATCTATTTTTAAAACTAATAAACTTTCATCTTTGCCATTTTCTGAGACCAAAAACTTTTTGCTTTTTCCGGCGAGATCGCTCGTTTTGAGCAGCTTCACCGCAGCATCTGATTGGTTAAGATTAGTGTTAGAGCGATTGCGTATTTGGCTATCGAGATCGATCGATAGATCGATAGACGGTCCGCTATCATATAAGGGTTTCGATAGTGAGACATCCGATTATGCGCGATGACGCATTAAAGTTCGTATGGAGAGCAACAACACCTTCATTAATTACACCTAAACAAGTGCTGGAGAAGCTGAAATTAACATCCACAACAGTTCACAATTGATACGTGCTACATTTAGGCAAACACAACTTAGGTTATAAAAGTCACAGAAAAAAAGTCACAGACCATCACTATCCCTGTCCTTGTACCACAGCCTGACCCTTAAACCTGCATCACCCACAAATTAAAAAAGTGCCAGAAGGCAGTATGAATTTGAACCATCATGTTACTTGAACTGGACATTGAATTATCCCGTCCAGTGAAGAAGCATGAGCCCCAAACCTGCACATGACCCCCCACGATTAAAAAGTGCCCAGAAAAAGGGAGTCCCTTATCAACACCATTTTAGTGAACTGGACATGTTGACTAAACACTGTCCTGGGCCACAGCAATGACCCAGGGGCCGGAGTTACAGTGGTTGAGCGTGGAAGGCCCCAGGCTGGCTCGTCATCTATTAACACTCAGTATAAGAAGGCCCTGATGACGCAGACAACGAAAACCTGTCGTGCTGAAGCAGAGTGTCGGAAGCGGAAAGTGTGAGACTCCAGCCTTCCCTGTACACAGACAAGACCTGGGTAGCGATTGCCCCTCCGTAGAGTGAGTGTGGACCAGATTGAGCTACACTTGGAAATACAGATAGGTGGTTAACGCTCCCTGTTACACCCAGGTGCCCTTTATCTGGCATTCTTTTCTCATTTATTTACTCATCGTGCTGGAGGAAATGGTTCTCTTACTTTGTTTCACTGTCCATGCTCCATTACTCCATGTCACTGATATACACTACATCTGGTCAAGTATTCTCACCTCTTATACCTCCCTTGTACAATTCAGAGGAAGTCTTTTATATTCTCCCCTCAAAAACAGCTATTTTGTACAATGCAAGATATTTTATTACTTTAATTTTCTAGAAAACACATTTTTAAAATAGGATGGGAATCCCACCATTCTTTGATTCCTCTTTTTTCATTGATTAAAAGGGTTATCTCAATACAGGGATGATATAGCTATTATAACTGCGCTTGCAAAAACAAGTCATATTGCAATATTTGTCCATTAACAGTGTCCCTAACCTATTCCTGAGCTTCTGACAGCACCATCACCCTTTGAGCACTCTTGACAATTGTGAAGAACAAATGTCTGTTAGATAACAACATTTTTTAGAATAGGACCTGTAGTAGAAAGCTGCATGTCACAGCAACAATGCCCCCAAAAATTCAAAGCAGACCCTATGAGCCACTTTGGATCAATTGTAGAAGAAGCAAATGTTCTTGTTAGAAACAACAATTTTAGATAGGAGCCTGTTTATGCTGCATTTCAAAGCAGCATGACCCAATAAAATTATAAAATGACTTCCACAGGCCACTGTTAAAAATTGTGTAGGTAGAAATGCCACTTTAGGAAGCCACCTTTTCAGTTTTCCCAAAGTGTGCCCAAGAATATTGCTGTATCACACAGCAACAAGACCCCAATAATTATAAATATGAACTTCTCAGCCACTATTAAAAATTGTGAGAGGAGAAATTCCACTTAAGAAGCCACATTTCTGATTCCAAAGGACCATAATATAGCTGTATCCTCACAGCAACATGACATCCCAAAAAATGTCATAATATGACTTTTCTCAGCCACTATTCAAAAATGAGATGGAGAAATGCCACTTATAAGTCACATTATCTGTTCCAAAGGACCCATGATTAATTGCTGTATCTCACAGCAACATGTGACCTCAAAACCATTGACAATGCGAAACTTCTTTAGATAAAGTGATAAATGAATACTGGATTTGTCATGAAACTGCTCTCTAGCTCTTTACAGACCTCCTCATCAGCACAGAACCATACAAACATTGAACTGTTGGGAAAAGAGAATAAAAATTGCAGTAAGACAATGATCATTTATAAAAATAATGTTCATTCAAGAGGAACATTTCTCTGGTTCTGACAACATGAATGTGACACTCGGCAATTGGTGGCCAACAAACATCATCAGAGATCCATAGCCAGATTCATCTTGATGAAAGGCCAAACGATCCTACATTAATCTTTGGAAAGCCGATGCGTTGTGATCTGAAATGACTCCATCCAGCGGTCTGAGGTCCTGCTTCATATATTACGGCTGTCGCTGGCGGTGCAGCGACATACACCTCTTATGTCGTTGCGAGCCAGCTCGGGCCATTCGCCATTTTGAGGATACCCAGAAGTCTAATGTGTCCGGAACACATGCAAAAAACATCGAGTTGAACGGGCAGATAGTCAGGCACCATATCTTAAGCTGGTCATCTGTGTGTGTATGTGGTGTCTCTTGCATTGCATTCTTTGTGAGGTGGTAAATAAAGAATGGCCAGAGTTCTACCCATTATGCAGTCTGCCACCGTTGCTGCAGCTGCGCTACGCCTAACTTGGCACACTTACTGCAGTACGTCGCTGATGTTGTTCCACCGTACAATTGGGTGAACGTGAAGCAAGAACGCAACAGATGTCTCCATTGATCAATCAGCAAGGTCTCCATTTCCTGCATTTTACCTCTCATATTTGAGTGGGTGTGGAAAGAAAGTTGCTGACTTGTTCTTGTTTTGTACCGGGGATCCAGGTGGTGTGGCCACACCCAGATAACCTGTTTTTTCATTTATTGATGTCCCTTTAATGCGAGATCATGTTGGAGGAAATGGAGCCATCCAAGCACTCATGTGAAGATGGAGGCCTTTGATTTACCCAAGCCCTCTGGGTCGGGGGCAACTAGCAAACTGATCTTCCACATCTTCCTGCCTCCTCCTCAAAATTGCGCCAACTGGCGCTTGTGTCCGAAGGCGGAACGGGTTCCGGTAACAGTCGTGTTCTAGAATAGCCTCCTCCTCCGGCCGCGCTTCCGCCTTCCTGGGGGGGGGGGGGGGGGTGGGCCCTGCGCGGGGTCTGCGGGGGCAACAGCTAGATCTGAAGGGGGACAGGGGGGGGCTGGTGAGGGAGGGTGAGGCGGGGGGGGGGGGGGGGGCGGGGGCGTGGGGGGGTGGGGGGGGGGCGGGGTTCAACAACGGGAGACAAACTCTCTCTCTCTATATACGAGGGAGGGATATAAAGATATGGTTTAGAAGGGGGAGGGGGTGCAGGGGAGGGGGGATGAGGGGGGCTGGGGGGGGGGTGGCGGTATGGTTGATCGGAGGAAGGGAGGGGGAGAAGTAGGAGGGGGGGAGGGAGGTATGCGCGAGAGTGAGAGAACACAATGATATATCTGAGCCGACGTAACAGGCGCGGAGGAGAGGGTATAGGTGGGATGGAGCGGAGAAACGAAGGGAGGGGAGCGGTTGGTGGTTTATGGAGTGGGTGGGATAGGGAAGATGGGAGGGGGGGCGGGAAGAAGGTGGGGTATAATGGAGATCACATCACTATCTCTCATATCATATATCTATATGAGAATGGGACTATACAATTGATGAGTGATGACATCACTAAAGATATGAGATCGCGAGGCGAAGGTCTATTCTCACACATTATCTTTAATGGTGGAATAAAGAAATGGTGAAAAGGTAAATATATATAATGTAAGATATTTAATTAAATAAAAATCAAAAAGAGTGTGTAATGCTGTTTTGGTTAATGTGAGGTGTGTTATATTAGGGTGTATGATGGTGAGGATGATGAAAGGTGTAAAATATTGTAAAGGAGTGGATTAAAAAATGCAAGAGAAGTGTATTATGATGAGGACCAATAAGGCCCTAGGGGCAGCAGCAGGACAAGGTGGCAGAAGCCTAATGGGGACCTCCTTGCAATCTTTATTTAGCCACCTCCACCAACGACATGGCAATGCAGGACACACATACAACACACAAAGACCAGCTTAAGATCATTGTGCACGACTATACCTGCGTCTCACACACCGATGTTTTTTGCATGTGTTTCCGGACCCCAATAGACTTGCTGGGTATCCCAAATGGAATGACGAATGGCCTCGAGCTTGCTCGCCACGCCATAGAGGGTGTTTGCGGTCCTGCCAGCAGCCAGTCCGTCATAATCTGAGCGTACCCTTCAGCACAGCTGGTAGAGTCCTTTACATGACAATACGCATTCCGGCTTTCCACAGAAATGTGGATCTTCTTGACTTTTCATCAAGATGAATCAGGCATTGTGATCTCTGATGATGTTGTGGCCCCATTGCCGAGGTCACATTCCTTTATCAACAGAAATGGTCCTCTTGAAAACTTATTATTTTAAAATGATCATTTCTTACTCAATCTTTATTCTCTTACCCAACAGTTCATTTTGCTGGTTGTGCTGTGAGGAGACTGTAAAGAGACACAGCACGTTTCATGACAAAACACCAGTATTCCAATTACCTCACTTTAAGTTAAGAAGTTTTCCGCATTGTCACCATAGCGTTTTGATGGTCATGTTTCCTGTGAATACAGCAATAAATCATGGTACTTTTAACAGTAAAATTGTGACTCTCTAGTGGGCCATTTCTCCCTCACATTTTTTAATAGTGGCTCGAAAGACAAAATTTATTAAATTTTTTGGTGGTCATGTGTGCTGTGAGAAACCTGCTATATATAAATTTACGGTCAGCCTTTATTGAACAGAAAAGTGGCTTCTTAATTGTCATTTCACCCTCAACAATTTTAATAGTGGCTGAGAAGTCATATTTATTAATTTTTTGGGTCATGTATTGCGTGAGGTGAGATAACAGCAATAATCATGGGTCCTTTGGACAGAAATGTGGCTTCTAAGTGGCATTTCTCCCTCACACATATTTAACAGTGCTTAGAAGTCATTTTTTTATAATTTTTTGGTGTCATGCCTGCTTTGACAAATAGCAGCAATACTACAGGTCCAATTCATAAAGTTTTGGGTTCTAAACAGAACATTTGTTCTTCACAATTGATAAGGAATTGACCAAAGTGGCTTCAAGCAGGGTCATGCTTTGAATTTATTGGTGGGGGCAAATTAGTGCCTGTGACAAGCCATGCTATAACTAACTACAAAGTCCTATTCTAAAAAATGTTGTGTTCCTGAAAACAGACATTTTGTTTTCTTCACAATTGTCAAGAGTGGCTCACGGGTGAATGTGCTGTCCAGAATCATAATAGGTAGACACTTGTTAATGACACATAGATTCAAAAGACCTTGTTTTTGCAAGATCGTTTAACATAGCTATAAAATCCCTTGTATTGAGAACAACCCATTTAATCACAATGAAAAAAAGAGAAACAAAGACATGGGTGGGATTCCATCCTATTTAAAAATGTTTTTCTATAATTATAAGTACTAAAAAACTTGCATGTACAAAATAGCTGTTAAAAAAAATAATTCCTCGGAATTGTACAAGTGGGGTACAGGAAAACTTGACGCAGATGTATGATATTCAGAGGACATGGAGTATGGACAATGGACAGAGAACAAAGAACAGAGAACCATCTTCCTCCAGCACGTTGAGTATAATGAGAAAAAGAAAGCCAAGATAAAGGGCACCTCCTGGGTGTAACAGGAGCGTTTAACCAACCTAGGTTATTTCCAAGTGAAGCTCAATTGGTCCACACACATACGTAAGGGCAAGCTCTACCCATGTGTCTTGAACTGTGACGCAGATGGAAGGCTGGTGAGTTCTCACACTTCCGCTTCCTCCCCCGCACTCTGCTTCAGCACGAAGAGTTTTCGTTGCAGCTCTGCTTCATCATGGCATTTTTTACTGCGTTTTTAATAATGAACGGACGACAGCCAGGTCTTTCCACCGCACCCACTTTAACCCGGCCCTGGGTCATGGCTGGTGGCCAGGACAGGTATAGTCAATTCCAGGTTCAACTAAAATGGTGGCGTAGAAAGACTCCTTTTTTTCTGGCACTTTTTAAATGTGTGTGGGGGTTCAATCAGTGTTTGGGTGCTCATGCTGCGTTCCAGGACAGGGATATTCAATGTCCAGTTTCCAAGTAACATGATGGTTCAAATCATACTGCTCTGGCACTTTTTAATTTGTGTGTGGATGCTAATTTAAGGGGGTCAGAGCCTGTGGTACAAGACAGGGATATGAATGGTCTGAGACTTTTTTTTCTGTGACTTAATAACCTAAGTGTGGTGCCTAAGATGAAGCACTTATCCATTTGACTGTTGTGGATGTTTAATTTCAGCATCTCCCTCCCTTGTTTAGGGTAATAATGAAGGTGTTGTTGCTCTCCCATAGACTTTAATGTTTCATCGCGCATAATCGATGCACACTATCGAAAAACCTTATCGATAAAGCGGCCGACTATCCGACTATCGATCGATCTCGAAAGCTCACGCAATCGCTCAACCCTAAACTTTAACCAATCAGATGCTGCGGTGAAGCTGCTCAAAACGAGCGATCACGCCGGAAAAAGCAAAAAGTTTTTGGTCTCAGAAAATGGCAAAGATGAAAGTTTATTAGTTTTAAAAATAGATAAAAAAAATAATGAAAACTATTTATAAATTATGTACCCCACCGAAATGAAACAGAGGTGATAAACACAGATAACAAATCTCCAGCTCTACTATGTTGAGTTCAAGATATGTGGCATGTATTATTATAACTCCCAGCCTACAATGTGGGTTTCCCTGATATATGGCAGTATTATTAGAACTCCAGCTTCTACTATTGGTTTCCCTGAAATATGGCGGTATTTATTATATTCTCCAGCTCATACCTAGTGGGTTTCCCGTGATATAATGCAGAATTATTATATCTCCTGCCTCTACTATGTGGGCTTCTCCCTGATAATATTGTGGGAACAAATATATCTCCAGCATACCTTACTATGTGGGTTCCCTGATATATGGCGGGTATTATTATATCTCCATCTCTACTATGTGATTCCCTGAAATATGGCGGGATTATTATATTTCCAGCTCCTTCTATAGTGGATTCCCTGAATATGGCGGATTATTATAGTCTCCATTCTCTACTATGTGGCTTTTCCCTGATATACAGGATGGGGATTATTATATAGCCAGCTCTACTATGTGGGTTCCCAGATATATGTCTGTATAATTAAATCTCCAGCTCTACTTTGTGGGGTTCCCAGAAAATATATGGCAGTATGATTATAACTCCATCTCTAACTATGTGGGTTCCCTGATATATGGTGTATTATTAAATCTCCAGCTCTACAATGGTTTCTCTGATATATGGCCGGAAATATAATCTCCAAGCTCTACTATGTGGGTCCCCGAATATATGGCTGTATTACTATATTCTCGCAGCTCTACTTATGTTGGGATCTCCTGAGAATATGGCAGTAATTATTATATCTCCCAGCTCTACAATTTTGGCTTTCGCCTGATATATGGCTGGTATTATTATATCTCCAGCCTACTATGTGGCTCCCGAAATATGGCAGTAAGTGTATTATATCTCCAGCTACTACTATGTGTGTTTCCCTGATATATTGCAGTAAAATTAATATCTCCACTCTTACTATGTGGTTTTGCCGCTGATATATTGCAGTATAAAATATTACTATCTCCAGCTCTACTAATTGGCCTTCCCCGTGATATATGGCGGTATTATTATAAATCTCTAGCTCTACTATGTGGGTACCCAGATATCATGGCGGACATAATAAAGCTTCCAGCTTCTACTATGTGGGCTTCCCTGATATATTGGCAGTATTATAATATCTATTCCACTCTACTATATATGGGGCTCTCCTTATGATATTGTGTATTATTATATCTCCAGCATCTACTAATGTGGGCTTCCCTGATATGATGGCGGTATTAAGAATAACATCAGCTCTACTATGTGGGGGGTTTACCCTGAATATATTTTATTTATTAATAGTCTCCATTCTCTATACTTTTGCGTGGGATCCCTGGAATATAGGCTGGTATATATTATATCTCCAGCTCTACAAAGTATTGGAACATTGAACTCAGGCGGGAATTATTTGTACCTTTAATTACTGCTACTTATGTTGCTCTTGTCATTAGGTGATGGGGCCCTTATGTCATTTTGCTATGGGGCCCGATGAATTCTAATTATGCCTCTGAACTGTGAATGCAGCTTTGGAAGTGAGTGGAGTAATTGTAAAGTTCTGAAACCTTTTTACAAGAAATATGTTAGAAATCTTCCTTTGTAGCTCATCTCACCCTCCAGTCACACCCAGAGCTGCAGCAAACGGCTTTCAGAGCGACCCCTTCCCCCCCCCCCCCCTTTTTTGGATGAATCGTGTTCCCAGAGATATATGTTAATTCGCAGCAGAGAAATCGTGCCTCCAGCTGAGTTTGTATTTTCTCAGAAGTCAAAGCCTTTTTCTCCGAGAACATCAGACGGCCATAGATTTTTTTTTTTCTTCTGCAAAACTTCCATCCAAATGTCACATTTCAATCACAAATTGATTGAAGGCAATGGATTGCTTTTTCGTCCAAATGCACTCAGTGCTGGATGGTTAGGTAGTCTGCATCCGGCGATAGATTGAGTATAGGTGCGGAAAGGGGATGGAGGTGGCGAGAGGGAAAAAGAAGCCGACGTCTCTGAGTGATTAAAGGCCAACGTGTGCGTGAATATGATGGGTTTTACTGCCATTAGTGCCACCTCCCTTGCTTGGCACCTTCATATAAACGCGTTTGAATAGATCATTTAGCTCAGTGCAGCTCTGGCAATCTGAGACCAATGCTTTTATCCTGGCCGTGCGCTCTTCACCGTGACTCCGCTGCAAAGAGATTTATATAAAGTGATCCAAATCTAAAAGATTGAATGAAGTTATGATGTGAGAGGCGGACGCGCGGAGAGCCGGCGGCGGCGGGCGGCCAACACTCACTGTGCATTCCAGGGCTCATGAGATACCCCGATAACAGCACAGAAGCAAATCTTCAGCCGTCGGCTCTTATACCCGCTACTTTACTGACTAGTAGGGGGCGGATTGTGTCCTTCTAAAAAATGGAGAAAAACTTTGCAAATGTGAAGTGTTGAGCGGAACTCTATACATAGCAATGTCTATTACAGCAGGATCAGAATATGACTTGCAATCATATCCAGACCCATGGATGCTATGGAAACAGGACGCGGCATCTAAGTGGTGGGAAAAAAAAAAAAAGAAAGGCCCAAGCAGCGCACCAGGACCATCGCCTCTCAGCTACAAGATTTTTGCAAATGCGAACCGGTTTGTTAAGGCCAACAGCTGAGGTTGCTGACACTGTAGTTATGGCTGCCGAAAGCCCGACCTGACTTGTTTGTATGGCAGCCGAGTGACCGCCCGTTTTATTGGTCAGCCGAGTGCCTGACCGGTTTGTTATGGGCAGCCGAGTGCAGACCGCTGATATTTGTCATATGGCAGTCCCTGCTGACCCGGGGTTTAGTCATTTCAGCCGATGCCGACCTCGTTGTCATGGCCGCCGATGCCGACCTGATAGTTTTATATACATCAATATGGCATGGTCCGGATATTGTTATGGTCGCAGCCGAGTGCTGACTCGGTTGTTATGGCAGCCGATTGCCGACCGTGTTTGATATGGCAGCAGAGGGCAGACCGTATGTTAATATAAGCAGCAAGGTGCTTTGTCCGGTTTGTTTATGCAGCCGAGGTGCTGACCGAAGTAATGGCATCCGGAGGGCTGACACGTTTTTGTTATGGCAGCCGATGCTGACCTTAGTTATGGCTGCGCCGTAAATGCCCAGACCGGTTTGTTTAATGCAGCCGATTTGCCTGAACCGAGATTGTTTGGCAAAGCCCTAGTGCTGACCGGTTTTGTTTATGGCCGCCGAGTGCTGACCCGGATTGTTAAATGGCAGCCGAGTGCTGTGACCGGCTTTTGTCATGGCAGCAGAGGTGCTGGCCTTTTATTGTATATGGCAGCATAGCTTGCTGACCGTGTATTGGTTAAGGCAGCAGAGTGCTGACTGGTTGTTATGGCAGCAGAGTTCTGACACGGTTTGTTTATGTCAGCAGAGTGCTACTCGGGTTGTTATGGCATCAGATTGCCGTGACCAATTGTCATGGCAGCTGGGAACTAATGAAGGCCATCCATTGAGCAAATTACTGCTCCCTATTACATCCTGCCAAAGGACATCATTAGAACATTAAACTGCAATTATTACAATTGCAAATATTGTACAAACAATCGGCGCCCTAATAGAAAGTCAAGTACAAGTGTAAAAAAAAAGGTTTTTTGTTGTTTTTTTTAAAACAAAAATAATATTATTATATCAAAAAGATAAAGTAAAGACTGCAATTAAGTGTATAACATGCTAGAGAATCAAAAAAATTGGTGCAAAAAAATTATAAAGTTTTCAAGTACACCTCAACCTACTACCAACTGAATAATAGGTAAAACATTCTCCCACCTATAACTACAGTAATAAACATCTGCACATCAGCCACTGACCTGCGCTGCGTTGCCGCATCATCACACTGGTCTCTGCACCGTTGCACCTTCTAACTCCCCAATGATTTTCGGTTTAAAGTCCCGCACTGATCAATTTCTTGATGAATCTCTATAACAGATGCATTTTCGGATACAGAGCAACAAATCCCCTGTGTGGCCATAGATGTTTCTGTATTGTGTCCCTGCAGTGAGGACTGAATGGAGGCGGCTGTGGACCGTGCCTATGGAACTGTTTCCTCAGAGTCACCAGTTGATAAAATCTGTCATGCTTGCAGCTCCTCTTAGGGGGAGCTCTCACTGCAAACTGTTTTGATTATGAGCTTAATAGGGCACATTTTATTAAGAAAGTGTTCATGTAAAGTGCCCTGAACACAATTTCTGCAATTTTTTTAAATAAAAAAAATAAATAAAATATTTAAGAGATGCAGTTTTTAAATTTTGCATCTCTTTGACTGTCTGGGCTCTAAAAACTGAAACCCAAGCTAACTACAAGCCGGCCAACCTGTCTGGTATATGCCACTTTATGTATATTAAAGCTCCCCTATGTACGTGACTTCTTGGCTTCTGCCTCCGACTCTCCTATGTGAGCTCTAATAGCACAGCATTGAGAGGATTGCTTGATGGTTCTTCTTCCAGGCTGACTATGGTCTGAAAAGTGTAAGTGTTATCAGCAGGAACCAGGAGAGGAGTAACTGTTATCAGCACGACCTGAGAGGTATAAGTGTTATCAGCTGGACCTGAGAGGTGTAGGTGTTATCAGCTGGACCTGAGAGGTCAACCTAAAGTGTTATCAGCTGGACCTGAGAGAATAAGTTTTGTATATTATCTGTACCAGAGAGTGTAAAGTGTTATCACTGGACCTGAGATGTTGTAAGTGTTATCAGCTGACCCAGAGCTTTAAAAGTGTTTATTTAGCAAGGACCTTAGAGTTAAAAGTAGTTTATTAGCATGACCCAATGAGGCAGTATAATTAGTTTATCAGTTGGACCTGAGAGGAGTAAAAATGTATTAATCAGCAGGACCTAGAGGTGTAACTGTTATCAGCTGGATGTGTAGAGGTGTTAAAGTTTCGTCTTAACAGTTGATCTGAGAGTATAATAATTATCACTGGACCCCTGAGAGGTGAAGTGTTAATCAGCAGGACCTTAGAGGTGTAAGTTAGAAAAAGATTGGACACCATTATCCTTTCATGTATTGCTCTGTTATGCCGCTGATAGTAATAGTGGAAATCATAATCTATACCTGTTCATCAGAACAACAGACTGAATCCATTGTCATTAACTACTATTTGCAAAGACACTACACCGCAGCTGCAGTAAGATAAGTTTAGTCTGGCCTGGAATTCAGGAGTTTTAGATCTTCACTATTAATTGCATAGAAACCGCTGAATATTAAATATAATAATAATTACTAATAAAAATGAATAATAATATAATAATAAATATAAATAATTCTAACTTTTTTTTAACTTTGATTTTCAAACATGACTTTTTTTTTCTGATGGAAGTGTCCCTTTAAGAAATCTCCCCGACATGTCCCAAGTATGCCGTTATCTCATAAGCTTCCTCTAGTGGTGGCTGCAAGGCGGACAAAAGTTACATTCAAGGGGATTGTAGCTCTGTTTCAGCACCCTCTAATTTTGGTGAGAAGCTTAGTGTCTCCATAATTTCTGGTCAAGGGATGGATACCCCAATGGGCACTGTCCCTAATAACCCGCTGTGTACTCCAGGGCCTGGTAATTGCCACAGTTATAGATACAGGGAGCCGGGGTGCTAGTGAATAATCGTCTCATTATAGGCAGAAGTTGCTGAGAATAAAAAATTATCTGAGGAATTTTGTTTCCTGAGCCTTTAATAGAACTGATCATGAGACGTGTCACAGATTATCCAGCGTATCTGTAAAGCTTTGGCAGAAAATGTTACACCAGAATGCCAAAATCCCCTGTTTGGACCATTAAGAGGTAGCGGTAACCTTGCGATGAGAATCCGACTCCCGCAAATGGAATCAAGTTTGTTACTAAAACAGGCCTTGTTAATATCCCACATCTGACAAAGCCCCGCGCTGAATAGGAAACCACTGGGAGTGCGCTGAGCAGGGATCTGAGAAGTGACGGCGGCAGAGACCCCAAAAAAGAATCGAATTCAATCCGTGCCTCCGACTGATGGAGACGATGAACTTTGGTGATACCGCGACGGGGGAGGAAGCGCACGTTTACCGTAACTGAAAATCATCTCCAACGTCTAAAGAGCGGACGACATGAATTACAGGAAGTGAGAGGGGGCGGCAGTATAACCCTTGGGTGCCTCGGGTAGAGCATCAGCGCCATCACCTGTTGTCCGGAACACGTTCAGGAGTCAAGACTGGCGGTCTGCCGGATGGATACACAGTAATCACAGCAGAATCTTTTATGGCCTTTATCTGTTGTACATAATTTTACTTACTCAGTTGGGGGGGTGTGATTGAGATGAAATAATTTAACAGGACGAGCGTCTTGGCCGAACTGGAGCTCAGGAATTGGCGGAGACATGTGTGTATTCAATATGCATCAGCCGCCTAACATACAGGGAAACAAGGTGACATTCACGTCTTGAAGTATTATAGAATCGCGCCCATCCTTCCCCGCCAGCGGTCTGCTTCTAGTTTCCATGCCCTGTAGTAGGGGCCACGTCTAGACCATCAGAAAGGGACTACTGTCTGTATATTATACAGTCTGACAATAATTTAAAGGCACACTACCAACAAAATGTTTCTTTGCACATAATGACAAGCAATATACACATATACTGTGAAACCTCTGCTGGATTACTTTCTTATTTACAGTAGAATGATAATATGTAACTAGGTGCACAAAGAAACAAAGTAAGAAGATGCGGCTTCACGGCACCAACTAAAGGAGCTGCAGTGAATTAGGGTGAAAAAAACTGCATCAAAAACGCACCAATCCGCACCGTGTGAAATCACCGCTTTGGATGGTTCGCACTGCCCAGATATTAAAGTGATTGATGCATCCGATGAAGACAAACAACGACATAACGAGGTTATTAGCAACATTGATGGTGACATAACTGTGACATGATGGAAACCGAAACGATGGATACAGGGTTATTATTTATCTATCTATCTCCTATTATCTATCTATCTTCTAGTCGGATCCCATATCTATTCCTTCTATCTATCTATCTATTCTATCTATCTATCTTTCTATCCCATATCATGCTTCTATCTCATGATCTAACTATCTATCTCAATATCTAGTCCATCTATCTATCTATCTATCTATCTTTTCTATCCCATATCTATCTAACTATCTCATATCTATCCTATTCTATCTCAGATCTAATCTATCTATACTATACTATCCATTCTAGAATATGTAAAAAGATAAATTGACGCGCACAATAGTGAAGTATGAAACGGCAAATATATAAGTATTTATGTATAATTGTGCTTACCAAAAAGTGAATAGAATTCATAGTGTGAAGCCAAACTACGAATAACAAGGTTATTTGAGCACATTATGATGATGACATAACTGTGGACAATGAGGAAACCGAAGCGGATGGATAACAAGTGTTTACTGATTTTATCTATTTATCTCCTATCAATCTATCTATCTATCTACTCCCATATCTAACCATGCTAGCTATCCTTCTATCTATCTATCTATCCTTTTTCTATCCATATCTAATCTATCTATCTCATACTATCCATATATCTATCTATCATCTTTCCCTATCCCATATCTATCTATCTATCTATATATCTATCTCATATCTAGTCTCATACTATCTGATCCTCAATATCTATCTATCTATCTATCTATCTAGAATATGTAAAAAAGAGAAATTGAAGCGCACAATAGTGAAGTATGAAACGGCAAATATTAGTATTTAGGTATATTGTGCTTACCTAAAAGTGATTGATGCATCTGTGAAGCCAAACGACGAATAACAAGGTTATTTGCAACATTGATGGTGACGTAACTATGACATGATGGAAACCGAAGCGATGGATAACAGGGTTACTATTTATCTATCTATCCCATATCTATCTATCTATCTATCTATCTATCTATCTCTCATATCTATCCCATATCTCTCATATCTATCTATCTATCTATCTATCCTATATCTATCTATCTATCTATCTATCTATCTATCCCATATCTATCTATCTATCTATCTCTCATATCTATCCCATCTCTCATATCTATCTATCTATCCCATATCTATCTATCTCATATCTATCTATCTATCTATCTCATATCTATCTATCCCATATCCTATCTATCTATCTTTCTATCCCAACTATCTTTCAGCCCATATCTTCTTTCCTATCCCAATCTGATCTTTCTCCTATCCCATATCTAGTCTATCTAGTGCTAATATCTATCCTAGCGCCTAGCATATCTATCTATC
>JAODAL010033053.1:0-46064 GCA_025379985.1 Phyllomedusa bahiana | reverse complement strand
CTATCGATGCCAAGGACACGGGCTTCCACGGCCCCCGGGGAGTGAGCGGATAACTATTTTTAAAAACGCCCGGGAGGTCGCACCAAAACTCCTGACAAAGCTTTTTTTCGGTTTTTTATAGAGACTGACATCCGTTGAAAAGGGGTAAAAATGTGGGCTATGTAGTCTTATAAATTTATTAAAAGTTTTGCACGTTTTTGGGTTCTATTGCAAATTGTGATTGAAGTGGTGGGGATGGACCCCCTTTTTCAGAACCTAATATATTAAAAAGCCTCAGGAAATCACAGCAGCCCAATTTATATGTTTATTGCCATGCTGATTCCTTCTTATTTATTGTAGTAACTTATATAGTGCTGTTATATTCTATGGCGCTGTACAGAGATCAATTGCTTCGGTCCCAGTCCCCATTGTAGAAAGCAACAATATGACCCAGCTTGGGTCCCGGTCCCAATTTTGGCTCACATTTTTAAATTTCCAGATTACCGATCTGTTTTTTTTTCGGATGTAGGGAAACCTGAAAATTCGAAGGAAACCCACACAAACACAAGGAGAACATACAAACTCCTTGTAGATGTTGTCCTTGGTGGGATTTAAACCAGGACACCAGCGCTGCAAGTCACTGGGTTGTCCCTCCGATATATTCCCCCTAAGCCTACGTTTCCCATGATGCCTTTGCAGAAGAGACGTTATAATTTTTTGGGCATTTAAAAGCCAATTTTCTGCCTTTGTAAAGTTAAATCACCTTTTTTTGTAAACCCCAGCCACTGCGGGCATAAACATGCTTCTAGCGCATACCGTCAACTTGGCTAAATAAACCACTTTAAAAAGGGTCACCTGTTCCGCAGTAATGTGCCAGGTTGCATACTGGAGCTTAAAAAATCTATAGCTTTGACGGGCCGGTGCGCCAAACCTCCCGCACACTCCCCGAAATCAGGCGCATTACAAAGTGCCACAGGGCCCCTTAATGCCCTGATATGGGTTCGGGGTATTAAAAAAATATTTTAACGGGGGGTGCCCGTTTTTTGGGGGGAAAGACGCCCGATTCTGGCCACCCCCCCTTTTTAACATGTCCCCCAAAGCCTCAACAAACTGCATTTACTCTGCTCTGAGTTATTAAAGGATAGCAAATGATCAGTAACAAAAAAAATTCTACCTTAAATTTAAAGAAGACTTCTTGCAGTCAGCTCTCACAAATGAAAGGTAATGTAAAGCTTCATCTTATAAGATACACTGGAGGTTCTGCCACGCTGAAGCAGTGAGGATCAAAAATCAAAAAGTTTAAAAACTTTGATAAAGGAGAAAATTTTGTGAACAGTAGGAAAACCCGTGACGAATTTTCCATTAAATTTTTATTAAGGAGTGTAGAAAATTTAACAGTATTATAAAGAGTGGTATGTCCTACAAAAAGGCCCCCCAAAAGTCTTTTGCCCCAACCTTTGTCAGCCATGCTATGATTTTATGGCATTTTTTGCCCCAAACTTTGGCACATATTTGGCACATTCAAGAGGTTGTGTTTGGGCAAAATTCGCAAGCTTGGCGTACAACTTTTATACATTTCGGCAGGGCTATGACTTTTTTTTGGGTCAAATTACACAAGAAAAGGTGCCCCCCCTTCATAGGTTCGCCTATATTTTCCCAATTTACCCAATGGTAATATGAGAAACAGGGAAAGGTGCTGCTGGGTGGGGTAGATAGGTGTCTGAGAATTTTCAGGAGGGATGTGATAGATGATAATGAAATCTGTATTTTATGGGAAGTCAGCCACACAGGAGAGAAAAATGTATGTCTCCATAAAATTGATGGAGATCTCATGACACAGATGCACAAAGAAACTTTGGTCGATGGCAGAAAACGACCTAATATTATTTCCGTCTTTTTAAATTAATGAAAGAGTTTGGGTTTGGCTTGGACGTTCCCTAAGTGGATTCCCCCATTATGGTGAAAGGGCCACACAACTATATGTATTACATACAGACGACTATGCTACAACAAGGCTCCATCAATTTTTCCCTGACATTCATAATATCTGCCCTGAATGCCTTCAAATCCTCTAGAGAGTGGATCAATTCTGTTCATGGTTCTCTACTATTTAAAAAATATATATTTAGTCGCATACAGGTCACTATGGTAAATTTCAGCTTATCTGGCAGAGTGGA
The DNA here is from genome assembly GCA_025379985.1 of Phyllomedusa bahiana. NCBI lineage: Eukaryota > Metazoa > Chordata > Amphibia > Anura > Hylidae > Phyllomedusa > Phyllomedusa bahiana. The sequence continues at coordinate 43,908 of JAODAL010033053.1, read as the reverse complement.
TGGACTTTCTAGTACTGCAAATCCAAAGCGGAACTTTTAACCCCACCTTCAATGACCTTTGAACTTCATATAACCTAATCCGTGACGGAAGATCAACACAATTGCAAAACTTATTTTAGCGCCACTTTTGCTATTAAATAGATAAATAAATGTAAAAATTTAGGGTGACATGTCAGAACAGTGGCATTTCCACACCAATTTCAGGTGCATTAAATCAGTGTAAAGTACGCCAGAAAGTCCGATCCTTTCAAAAATCTGGCATCAGGTATACCTTGCATAGAAAACTTAATGCACCAAAAAAGGTGCATTACGCCTAAAAAGGCGATTCGCGTCAAAAATGGCGCATTGTGCAACTCGCGGCACATATATGTATTGGCAGTATATTTAATGTCAAGACTTGTATGTAGCCAGCTCACCGCATCCATATGAAAGGTCCCATCCGTGCACGTTCAGCGTCCAAGGGAGACGAAAGCACATGCAGGAATCGAGCGTGGATACAGCACCGAATAGGACCAGGTTAATTGTACGATAAAATTTGCTTTTTTATAGAACTCCATTAAAACAGAAGAAAGCATCCAAAAATACGTGATCTGACGCGTTTCGGGAAACAGAGCTCCCTTACTCATAGCCTAACAATGGTGTTAAGAACGAACTTATATACAATATACAATTAAAAGGCATTCAACTCACCTGTTTAATCGCGGTGTTTCGTTTGCAGGCGTTACACCTACTTCCGGACGCGGGATCCGGACCGAAGGGAGGAATGACGTCGTGACATGCGCACAGGTGCTCATGAGGCCAGCCTGGCAAATATTCGTGCATGTGCAGAAAGCTCAAACTGAGACATAGTCTCTGGAGAGAGAACAGCGCGAAATCAGGAAGTAAATAAAAGCACAGAAGAAACATATGGCATGAGACATAATTAGATGGTATTGATAGGTCACTTCTAGCTTTCCTTTGATAGTAATATGTAAACACAAGTGATACAAATGCAAATATTGCAACCTATTAGCACACAGACCTATTGACCTGAACAAGTTTGAAAAAATCGCTAATTTCCCTATCAATAGTGTAACCAGAATATAAACAAATACATGAAATAGAAAAAGAGAGGGAGGAAAGGAGGAGGAAATAACAAAAAAGGAAACATGTTAGCAGCCTACATAGGCAGACAATTAATACTATGTATGAACAAATTCTACACTATTTATCCCACAGTGGGCTGCATATATGCGGCCAAATCTATAATATCTAGTAGTGGAACATAATTTCTCTCCTCACATTTAATCCCCGAGGGTGAGATGTATTGAGTGTTGATATCCAAAAGGCTTCACGATCGTGAAGTAGATGTTTCAGATCGCCACCACGGGCTGGTTTGATAATTCTATCAATACCTGTGATACTTAAACTGGCACAGTTATTTTGGTGGACTTCCCTAAAGTGCATAGATAGGTTTGAACGATTACGTGTGGCTTGGTTATCTACATCATTTAGGTGTTCTAAGACCCTTGTTTTTAAGTTCCGAGAGGTACTGCCAATGTACTGTAGATTTCATCTCTTGCACACGGCCAAATAGACCACGTAGCACGTAATTGCAATTGATTTTATTGCTTAATTGAAAATATTTTATTACCCTCTCGATCTGAAAATTTTTTTGACGGATGCACATATTGACATGTACGGCAAGGAATTGACCCACACTTATAGAATCCACAGAACTTCAACCACGTGGGTACATGATCATCGCTTTTAATCAAATTAGGAGATAGTAAATTGCCTAACGTTTTTGGCCTTTTTGGTATGATTCTGTAACCTTGGGATAAAATGGATTCTGAAATTTCGTCTTCTCCCAATATTGGGAGAAGACTTAAGGAGAATTTTTTTGATAGCATGGAATTGATGGCTGTGATCTAATGCCAATGTTAAAGTATCACTCTTTTTATTATTTAATTTGGAGGTGTCAGATGACATCAAAAGCTCTTCCCTTGGTCTTTGTTTCACTATATTTTCTGATCTTTTGAGAAGCCAGTCAGGGTACCCTCTTGATCTAAGCCTATTTTGTATTTTGTTGGATTCACAGACAAAGTCGTGGGACAGAGAGCAATTGCGTTTTGCTCTAATGCCCTCACCGACAGGAATGGCCATAAGAGTACTTCTTGAATGAAAGCTGCGATGGTGCAAGATTGTATTGCCCGATGTGGGCTTGCGATATGTTTTGGTACTGATATGTTCCTCCGGTTTGCCTACTAATGTCAAATCTAAAAAATTTATTGTAGTCTGGTCAACACAAAAAGTGAATGACAAATTGAGGGAATTATTGTTAAGATATTCAACAAAGTCCGGTATGGCAGGTACATCGGCACCCCAAATAACCAAGAGGTCATCGATGTACCTGCCATACCAGATGAGGTGGTCCATGAAGGGATTGCCTCTGTATAAATATAAAAGGCCCCTCCCACCATGCCATGACCAAATTGGCCAGGGAGGGGGAAAACTTAGCCCCCATGGATACCCCTCTAAGTTGTAAAAAAAATGCATTGTCAAATTTGAAAAAATTATGTGTCATCAGGAACTGTGTAACTCCTAGCACATAGGAAATAAAGTCGTCTGAATAATCACTGAAACTTCTAAGATGAAACTGAAGACCCCGGATGGGCCCCATAATGAGGATGGAGGTATAAAGAGCCCTAAAATCAAAGGAAATCAGCACATGTTGGACTTCCAGATCAATGGGACACCAGTTAGGACATCCTTAGTATCCCTGAGATGCCCTGGTATCCTGAGGACAAGTGGCTGTAAAATTGTATCAAGCCATTGGCCCAGTCGTTCGAGCAAAGACCCTATGCCCGATACAATCGGGCGCATGGGTGGGGTAGTGAGACTCTTATGAACCTTAGGAAGTCCATACATTATGGGCATCAAAAGGACATTCAACTGTCAGTAATCCACATCCTTTTTACTTAATATGCCCAATGAGAGACCCTCCATTAAAATATGAGACAATTTCTCCCTGCATATAGATGTGGGGTCATGGGATAGTTTCAAATAAATCTGATCATTTGACAAAAGTCTATTCATCTCAGAAATATAGTCACTTTTGTTCATGATCACACTGTCCCACCCTTGTCGGCCATCTTGATAACTAGCTGTTTATTATTCATCAACTGTTCTAACGCAGTGCGTTGTTTATTTGATAAATTGGCAAATTTATGACAGGGTGGGACAGTGTGATCTAATGAACGCAAGTCTCTTTCCACCAGAGATTGAAACCGGTCCATTGCAGAAGTCCGTGAATTTATGGGGTAGAAATCCCGATTCCGAGTTCGAAAGGACCGAACCTTCTCCTGGCCTCTAGACTGGGTATCTTGGCTTTCCGATAGAGATTCCAGTGACAATAGGGTCATTTGCTCCTGGAATAACAGATTCTTGTATTCATTTTTAACAGGTAGAATAGTATTATCCTCTTCATCTACAGCACTTGAAGAATCCGTCCAAAAATGTCTTTTGACCGTAAGAAGACGGATAAACCTGTTAATATCCTTCAATGTAGAGAAGAGACTGAAGTTCTGTTTTACCCCAAAATTCAAACCCAAAGTCAGAACCTGTTCTTGAGTGGAGTGAGGATAGTAGAGGATAGTTGAGAACGTCTATGGTTCTTTTTCATCTGGGCCAGAGCTATCTGACGAGTTTTCATCCTTGCATCTGCCCCTATGCTTCCTGCCTCCCCTTCTTTGGCGTTTTTTTGAATTTCTTTTTTTGTTCTTTTTTTGTAATATGAAGGAGTAGCTTCATTTTGTGGAAAGTGGAGCCCGCGTCTCCATCTGAGGATTCTGCTGGACTGTCCAAAGAATCGGACCCAATCGATCCAAAACTGACCCTTCTTTGATTATTCTTCGGGGTCCACCTTTTCATTTTGTTTTTTAATATTGACCTAGGTGTATTGAAATCCGACCGTCTACGGCCCCATTCATAGACCTGATCCTGCTGATAATCATATAGATCACGTTGATATTTCACCTTTTTAGTCTCCATGATGGAATTCTCTAGTGCATTAATTTTGTCATTATTGCTTTAATAGCGTATCATAGTCCTGCATATCCTTGAATGGCTGCAACTCATTCTCCAATGTACCAATATCTGATGTGATCTGGGTTAGCTTCGTTTCCTCAGATTTGATAATTAGTGTCATCAGATTAATTGAGCAAGTAGACAATATTTGGTTCCATTGGGAGACAAAATCTTTCCTCCCTCTCTTTTTCTATTTCATGTATTTGTTTATATTCTGGTTACACTATTGATAGGGAAATTAGCGATTTTTTCAAACTTGTTCAGGTCAATAGGTCTGTGTGCTAATAGGTTGCAATATTTGCATTTGTATCACTTGTGTTTACATATTACTATCAAAGGAAAGCTAAAGGGGACCTTCAATACCATCTAATTATTCTCATGCCATATGTTTCTTCTGTGCTTTTATTTACTTCCTGATTTCGCGCTGTTCTCTCTCCAGAGACTATGTCTCGGTTTGAGCTTTCTGCACATGCACGAATATTTGCCAGGCTGGCCTCATGAGCACCTGTGCGCATGTCACGACGTCACTTCCGGTCCCGGAGTCCGCGTCCGGAAGTATGGTGTAACGCCGTGCAAACGAACACCGCGATTATCAGGTGAGTTGAATGCCTTTTAATTGTATATTGTATATAAGTGTCGCTCTTAACACCATTGTCAGGCTATGAGTAAGGGAGCTCTGTTTCCCGAAACGCGTCAGATCACGTATTTTTGGATGCTACTTCTGTTTTAATGGAGTTCTAATAAAGAAGCAATTTTATCGTACAATTAACCTGGTCCTATTCGGTGCTGTATCCACGCTCGATTCCAGTATATGTAATGTGCCTATCGAGGCGCACTGCCCGACACAGGCGCATATCATATATAATGCACCTCAGTAGGCGCATTGCGTGACGGGGGCGCTCAGCACACCATATTTAGGCGCATTACAAAGTGTCGGTCCCGGCGTATAATGTGCCTAGTTTTGGTGTATTACAGTTCATTTACATCAAGAATATGGTGTCAAAAGTGTTTTGGGCGCAAAATAGACCAAAAAACTAGTGTTGGCGTGTTGGGACATGTCGCCCTTTGTTTCTAATTTTTACTGTTTTCCATTATCTTAAAAAAAATATAATAATAAAATAAAAATTACATAAAAATAAAGCTTAACCTATCACATAAAAGAGATATAAAGTATTGTTGAATAACAGAGTGCAAGAAAGTGGTATAGCGCTCACACCTGCATGTTACTGGTTCATGGAAGGGGGTTCGACAGCCGGCCAGGAACTGGTTAAAGAAGGCGAAGGGTTAATATCTGTAATATACATATAAAGATTAAATCATGCATGAAACACTGAGTAAGAGCCAAGCTTTTGCATAAAGATTTTCTAACCATTCACTTTTGCAATTCCTGGCATGGCTTGGTTGCTCATTTCTGAGTCTGTACACAAACCAGACACAATGAAAGAGACCCAAAATAATCAAACTCGCTTCTCAGCTCTAACTGCTGTTCCCCTCCATTCTGCCTGGATAAGAGCGCCTGGAGAATTTCAGCGCACACTAAATCCGTGACAAATGCTCCTTTACCTAAATGGATATTTGGTAAATGATCACGAGGTTTCCCTTACCACCCATCGCTGAAAATCAGTCCCCAGCTTCCCTAAGCTTTAACCTGAGATGGCTGCACACCGCAGAGGCCGAGGACTGCTGCCCTGTGAAATATTAGGCATTCCCAGCGGCTGACACCATCTGAATTATTCCCCGTAAGGGAGCTCTTAAATGGGTTCAGAGCCGGGCTAGCTTTAATTGTAGTCTGAGAAGTGACACTGAGAGAGTAAATGATATGACACTTGTTTATTTTCCCAACATACTATGAATTTCGGGCCACTTCGATTTTTGCAGTCCCTTTCTATATAATAGTTTCTCTCTTTAACTAAGTCTTTTCCTTATGACTTTTCTCTTTGTGATTAGGAATGAGAGATTTCTTGCAGTTCTGAACTTATACTGTATAGAGCTCAGCGTTGGCTTGTAACCCTTTGTAGATCATGATATTGTTACATCAGAGCATATGATCGATTTAGAGCATCGGGGCGTAGAGTGGTGCAACCACTTTGTTGGTGGTTTTATTTTTATGTATGCTATTTTAAAGGTGCTTTGTATGTTGTGTATATATCTATCTATTTTTATGCAATAGAAAATTTTAGATAAATAGTTTTGATATGAAGCCAGAAAACAGACAGACAAGATTCTAGATAGATGATAGATAGATGGGTAGATAGATAATATAAAAGCACCTTTAAAACCCCCAATAAAATGTTATACAAAACAAACCCCTAAAAAAGTTAGAGATATTTGGCTTTTGGTTAAAAATTTTCAGGGTAAATTTAACGGTTTAAATTTAAAAAAATTTTCTAGGTAAAAAATAAAAATTTCCCCTTTTAAATTTGCCCAGGTCCAACGTTCAATTTTCTTTTACTTTTTCCCCCTTTCATCTCTAATTTTGGATTTTTCCTCCCCTTTAAATTTAAAAACCCCAATTTTTTTAAAATCCTTCAACACCCCATTCCAACACCCCCTTTCCCCCCTTTTAGGCTTCTATAAATGCTTCCCCTTTTTAAAGGGGCCCTTAAGTTTAAAAATGTCCCCCTTTAATGTTAAACCCAACAGGTTGACAGATAACGGGGGAATTTGGGGGGTAACAAAGGGGCCAAAAAATTTTTTGGCCCGGCCCTTTTCTTCCGTCCCAAATTGAATTATGTTAGCTTTTAAATTAAATCACAAATTTAAACCCAAATTGGCCCTTTTATTTTTTAATCAAATTTTTAATCAACCGAAAATTTAACCTAAAACTTCCTCACTATTAAAAGGTTTCCCCCAAATTTTCGGCGGCTTCCTTTTTTTGGGCGGCCAGCCAAACTATTACCGAAACCCAAGGGTGGATGGGGTTTCCGGTAATTAGGGTATGAAATTTTAAACTTTTTGGAAATACCCCTCCCTTTTTTACAAGAACAGCTTTTCCTGTTCAGCCCTCGTGTCTCTCCCTTCTATAGGAGGGCCTACGCTCGGGCCTGGGGCCCAAAAAACATTCGGGCGAAAAACTTTTTAAAAAACTTCCCAGAAAAACCCCCACTTTTACCTTTTATCCCCCAATTTAGTTAAAATTAGGATTGGAAGTTTTTAGGGAGTTAGGTAAAAATTTTTAAAAAAATTTTCCCCGCTGAAAAGCCCCCAAAGGGTTTTTTTTTGGGGGCCCCCCCCGGGGGGGAACACAGCAACCATAAATGCTAAAACCCTTTCCGTTTCCCACACTTGCCCCCTTATTCATTCCCCCCCAAAATCCCTTTTCCCTGTTTTTATTAACCTTTTAGATTTAAAAAATTTCCCTATTTTTGGGCACCCTGCTTCCATTGGATCACATCTTTTTCTAGTAACTGCAGGTCTCTGTTTTTGGGTTGCAAAACCCCAATTTTATTTATCGTATACATTTCAATAGGTTGTTCATTTTAAATTTTTAAAACCCATTCCACCTTTTTTTATATTTCCACCTTGCACTTAAATTTAAAAACAGAAAATTTATAGCCCACCACACGGTAAATTTGGGAAAGGTGCAAAAAAACCGTGAAATTTTACGAAAACAAAAACATATAAGTTTTTTTTTACTTTTGGCGCACTACAGCTTTTTTTTCATTGAGGGAAGTTTTGCACGTAAATCTAAAAACACCCAATTTTTTTAGTCAAAGGTGTTTTAAAGGTGCAAAAAAACCGTGTATTATAAGAAAAATAACATATACGTTTTTTTTGACTTTGGCGCCTTTAAGCTTTTTTCATTGAGGGCACCCTTGATACTTAAATCTGAAAAGAAATTTTTAAAGTCACCACGGTAGGAAAGGGGAAAGGGGTGAAAAAAATCCCTTTTTTATTACCCGAATAATTTCAGAAACGGGGTTTTTTGCCTTTGGCGCACTACAGTTTTGGGTTCATTGACGCACTTGCACGTAAATCTTAAAACACCAATTTTTTTGTCACCCACGGTAATTAAAAAGGTGAAAAAAAATCCCCATTTATTATACGAAAACTTAACAGTACTTGTTTTTTTAAATTTGGGTGCATACAGTTTTGGGTTCTTTGACGCAGCTTGCACGTAAATCGGGAAAACAGCAATTTTTTAGTCCCATGGGTGAATTAAAAAGGGGGCAAAATAAAACCGTGAAATTATCAAAAACATAACAGCAAATTTTTTTTTTTCCCTTTGGGCATACAGCTTTTTTTTCATTGAGCGTTGCATTAAATCTGAAAACAAAATTTTTTATAGTCCCCACGGGTAAATTAAAAATGTTGAAAAAAATTTACCGTGTATTTTTACGAAAACATAACAATACGTTTTTTTTTGCACTTTTCCCCAAATTTCCAGATTTGTTTTTAGAGACACCTTGCAGTTAAATTTAACCCAGCAATTTTGTTTTAAATTAGGGGGATTTGAGAAAAAGCTGGGGTTTTTTTCCCCTCTTTTAATAAGAGATTTTCCCAAAAAATTTTTCCATACCTTCTCAAATTTTTTATTTTTCTGAACATGGAGCAAAAAGCAGGGGGTTTAACGAGAAAAGGAGGGGGGTTTGCACATGGAGGTAGAGGTAAGAGAAAAGGTGCTTTAAAAGTGCTGGCGAAAACACGCATCCCACAGGGATCGTCAGTTGAGGCCCTTTCGGGCCTTTTCCATCGCTGGGCCCGGGCCCTGTGAATCTCGAAAGAACAGCGTCGCCAATCTGTCCTTCATTTTTTTTAATGAAAACCGCATCCCCAGCAGTCTTACCTCCTCGCCCTCCCCCCCAACAGCCACAAATGTCGCCCATCAGCATAAATCAGCACCCGGGTTCCAACAGGGAAGCAGCCCAAATGAAACTCGTTTTTCCCCACCACTTTTGGATAATCCTTTGTCTGAAGACCTTTTTGTGAAAAAAATTGGGGTTTGGGGGCAAAAGGCATGTTAAAAGATCAAGGAAAAATTTAGTCTGCTTTTTGGACGCCCCTTTACTGATGTCATCAGAGGAGGAAAGGAAGCCGGTAAATCAGAAAAAAATCCAGAGCGGTCGGCAACCCCTTGCGGGCCCCTCTTGCTTGTAGCCCGCAGCATCTGGATGCAGAAAGTCGGGAGGGACCAAGTCCCCTGTGTTGGGTTGATAAAGAAAATGACGACTTTGGGGATCCTTTGGGGGTCTTTTCCGAATTTCTTGCGAGCCCCTTTCATCAGTGGACGGGGGAGGGGGCCGATGGGGTAGTTCCCAAAAAGGGTCCCCCAAAAAAAGGGAGGGGGCGGTGGCAAAAACCCCCGCTGATATAAATTCCGCCAGCCCGGCCACGAAAAAAAAAAACCCCCTCCTGCTTATCGCCGTCAAAAAGGTCCAGGACCTCTCAAGCCTGGGCCTTTTTTTGAGAACCCTCTATTCACCCCGCGATGTCATATGCCGGGCCTTTGCCGTAAACCAGGGGAAAGAGGCAAAACCTTAAGGGGTTTAAACCAAACCCCCAACATGTCTAGTCACATGCAGCGAATGCATGTTTTTAAATTTGGGGGGAAACATTTGGCCCAAAAAAAGGCCAGACCGCGCCGGGCCCCAAACCCCTGCACACCCTCTGTCTCCCCCCTCCTCCTCCGCCACCCCCAAAGCGTTCCTCATTTGGCCCATGTCTGGCAGAGAAAGGATAAAGGGATCACCCTCCGCTTCAGCCTCCACCGTCGCCCAAGTACCCCCAAAGAAAAAAACCTTGACCCATCCTACCCCTTTTTCCTTTCCCGCCAGTATGACGCCCTGAAACCCCGTACAGGGCCAGTCTAGCAACCCTTCTGCTTCCGGGTTTGGGGAGCAAGAAGAAAACACAAAAACCCCAAAAACCCCCAAAAGCCAAAAGCCTGTTGTGGTTTTTTGCCGGGCCCTTTTGGGCCCTTTGGAAATGTTGCTTACCGCTGGGGGACACAGATGGGTTCCGCCATGTCAGGGCCCCTTTTGCCTGCCCCCCAATACCAGATGGAGCAGGCATTTTTTTGCCGAAAAGCCGCCCGGCACTGGCCACCACGTTTTAAATTTAAAATTTAAAGCGAGTTGTTTTGCTTTTTGGGGCCGGGAAAAAGTCCATCGTCCCCCAAACACATGGATTTAGTAAGCAGGGAAAAAGGGCCCGATATCTCTGGACCGCTCACTGGGGGAGCTGGGTAGAGTCTCTGGGGGTGACTGTGGCTCTCAGGCTCTGCGCATGCTCTTAAAAAACCGCAGGGTGGTGCAGGGGTCTTTCCCCCCAAAGGGCCCCCTGGTGGGATCAAGTGCCCAGGAAACCAAGCCCTTTTTTAAAATTTTAAACTGTCTTGGAGACCGTCCCCAAAACAGGTTTAGGAGCTGTGGGGGCCCCTCTCCGCAACGAAAAACCGGGGCGCTGGTGGGTGACCCAAAAACCTTTTGCCAGGAAGGTGGTATGCATAACGGGGGAAATCTTCCCGGGCCCCCCTTAAGATCGGTAGGCTGGAGCACTCCCTTTTCCTTGGGACCCGTAAAGGGAAACCTTTTTTTCCCCCCCAAAAAACTAAAACCCCAACCCGGGTCGGATTCCTGCTGAAAAGGCCGAGGGCCGAGTTGCCTTCCCCCGTTCGCCCCGGGTTCTTTCCCCCTTGGGTCCCGGGAGGGGTTTACCGGGCCCCCCCCTGTCAACCCTCTCATTGTTGAAGTGGGAAAACCTTTGGGAAATTCCCTGCTCCACAACTTCCGCGATTGTGGCAGCAGCGCAATGCCATTATGCAGTAAAAAGAAGTGACCAAATTTGGGGGGCCCGACAAGCAGCGGGCCCCAAATTTTGGACTTTTTTTTTAACCACCGAGAGTGGGGGCAGGGGAAAGAGCTTGCACCACCTTTGCCAGTTTTGAAGAAGCCCCCCAAAATATCAGTGCGGAAAAAGCCCTTTAAGCATTAGCAAATTTTGGTGATCTTTGTTTTGGAACGATTTTGGACACTCTTTAAAAAAAAAGTTCCCCCCGCGACGGAGGGGAGACGGACACCAAAGCGGACACGGAGCCCTTTTTCTCCCTCAAATCCCCAAGGGGCCCCCAGTTTCACAATTACATCGGTCTTCATTAGGGATGGGTTTGGGGGGCCGAGCTAGTCAAGGGGGCGCAACCCCTCTCTGGGGTTTTTTCATTCAGGGAAGTTAAAAGGGCTGTGTTTTAAGCTTGCCGGAGGGAAAACGGAGGAGGAGGGGGGAGGTATTTGACACCGATGTTATGGGGCTTTCCCTGCCTTTTGGGGGGGGCGCGAATTTGGGCGGGGGGGGTTTTTGGAAATCATTTGGCCCATGCCCCCCCTCGACCCAGGGTTGGGGGAAAAAACCCTTTAACCCCTTTAAAATCTTAAACCAAAAATTTCCTCCAAAACCCCCCCTCCTTGCATTAAGGCCCCTCCCAAAGGTAACCCCCAAACCCTTATTCCCCCTCCTGGATCCCCGGTACCCAAACCCCCTAAACCCCGCCCCCTTCCTCCCCCCAAAAGGGTAAAATGCAGGAAAAAAGGGGACCTTGATTGATCAACTGGGGGACTTTGGGTTTCGTCTTTTCCCCTTCTTCAAAAATTTTCGGTGGAACAACCCCCAGCCCAAAATGCCCGCCGTAGGGGTGCCAAGCAACCGTAGCGGCAGCAGCGCAGGCAAGGTGGGGAAGCCCAATTTTGACCCCTGGCAATTTTATTTACCCCCTCCCCCAAAAGCATGGGGAATGCCGGGGCAAAACATACAACTCCCCGGGGGACCAGTTTAAAATCATTTGGGGCACGCTATCTGCGTTAAAAAACCCATGTTTTTGTTTTGTGTTTTCCCGGGCCCAATAGACTTCTGGGTTAAACCAATTTGGACGAAAGGCCCGAAATTTGGGTCCCCACGCCATAGAGGTGTTGGCCTTCCCAGCAGCCAGCGTCATAGCTGACGGGCCTTCAGCAAAAGCCAGGAGTCATTACAGACAAACGCCCTCCCTTTCCCTTTTTACCAATAAAAGTATCCTTTGAAAAATTTTACAAATAATTTACTTGGGTTTTCCCCTTATTTTCACCCAATTCCCGGTCAACCCCATTAAATTTTTATGGGGGTTAAATTAAAACCCCCTCCTAACAGAAATGGTTTCCCCTTGAAAAATTATTTTTAAATGATCTTTTCTTTTCTGCAATTTTTTTTTCTTTGTTCCCAAAAAGTTCATTTTGCGTGTTTTTGCTGTTAGGGGACTGTAAAAAAACAAACCCAAGGGTTTTATGACAAAAAACCCAAAATTCCATTTACTCCTTTTACTTTTAATTTTTTTGCACTGGTTTAATTGGTTTTTTGGGCAGTTGCCTCACAAATTTTTAAAAGTGGCGAGAAGTGATATTTTTTATTTTTTGGGGTCATGTTGCTGTAATAAAAAGCAAAAATTATGGTCCTTTGGAACAAAATGTGGCTTTTAAGTGGCATTTTTCCCTCACAATTTTTAAAAAAGGGCTGAGAAGTCAAATTTTTTTTTTTGGGGTCATGTTGGGTGTGAGATAAAGCTATAATCATGGTCCTTTGGAACAGAAAAAGGGGGCTTCTAAGTGGCCTTTTCTTCCCCTCACAATTTTTTAACAGTGGTAGAAGTCATTTTTTTTAATTTTTTTTGGGTCATGCTGCTTTGGGAAAAGCAGGGAATAAATACAGGGTTTCCTTTTTCTAAAAAAAAAATTTTTTTCAATAGACCCTTTGTTCTTCACAAATTTTCAAAAGTGGCTCATGGGTCATGTTTTGAAATTTTTTTGGGGGCAAATTTTTCTTGGGCATGCGGCTTATCTAAGGTTCCCATTTAAAAAAAAGTTGTTTTAAAAGACATTTTCTTTTACAATTGGGCCAAAAGTGGCCTCAAGGGGGGGGGGGGGTGTTTTTTAATTTTTTTTGGGGGCATTTTTCTTTTACATGCAACCCCAATTTCTACAGGTTTTCCCAAAATTTTAAAAAAAAAAAGTTGTTTTTTAACAGACATTTGTTCTTCACAAAATTTTCCAAAATGGCTCATGGGTCATGTTTGAATTTTTTAGGCATTTTGGGTGTGACATGCAGCAAAACTACAGGTCCCATTATAAAAAAAAATTTTTTCTAACAGCCCTTTTTTTCTTCAAAAAATTTCAAGAGTTGCCAAGGGGATGGTGCTGGCAAAACGGAATAGGGAAAGGGCACTGGGTTTAAAGGACAAATATTTCAAAATTTACTTGTTTTTGCAAGATCTTTAAAAATAGCTATCAATCCTGTATTGAACCCAACCCCTTTTTAAAAATAAATTTAAAAAAAATAAACCAAGGGCAAGGGGGGATTCCATCCTAATTTTTAAAAAAGTGTTTTCCCAGAATTAAAATATAAAAAACTTGCATGTTTAAAATAGGGGGGGGGGGGAGGGGGGGGGGGGGGGGAAGGGGGGTAGGGTTAAAAAAAATTTCCCCTGAAATTTTTACAAGGGAGGGACAAAGGAAAAAATTGACCCGATGTAGGTTATTCAAAAGGGCATGGAGTATGGAGCCCCGGACAGAGAAACCCAAAATACAGAGAAACCCTTTCCCCCAGGGCCCTTGGGGTAAAATGGAAAAAAGAATGCCAAAAAAGGGACCTGGGTGTAACAGGGGGGGGTTAACCACCCGTATTTCCAAGTGAAGCTCAATTTGGGCCCCACTCATACGGGGGGGCAAGCGTCCCAGGGCTTGACTTGTACTGAGGAAGGGTTTTAGTTCTCACACTTCCGTTTTCCCCACTTGCTTCAGCACGACAGTTTTCCCTTGCTGCATCATCAGGGGCCCTTTTAAAAACCCGCGTGTTTAAAAGATGAAAGGACGCCCGGGCCCGGGCTTCACCGCACCCCCTGTAACTCCGCCCCGGGGAAAGCTGTGGCACCGGGGCAGTTTAGTCCCAAAGTCCGGGTTAACTAAAAACGGTGGTTGAAAAAACTCCTTTTTTCCGGGGCCCCCCTTTTAAACTGTGGGTCAGACAGGTTTAAGGGGCATGCTGCCCGGTCCCCGGACGGGGGGTTTTTCAATGTCCCTTCAACTAAAAAAGGTGGTTTTAAAATCCTTTTTTTCCCGGGAATTTTTTTAAACTGGGGGGCCCACAGGTTTAATGGTCATACTGCCGGGGGCCAGGGAAAATTCTAGTCAATGTTCCCCGTGAAACAAAAAAGGTGGTTGAAAGACCCTTTTTCCGGCCCCTTTTTAATCTGTTGGGTTTAGGACAGGTTTAAAAAAGTCATTTCTGCGGGCCAGGACAAGGGTTTTTTCAATGTCCATTCAACTAAAATGGTGGTTGAAAGACACTTTTTTTCCCGGGACTTTTTTTAAACTGTGGGTCTTAGGTTTTTAGGGTCAAAAGCTGCGTTTCAGGACGGGGAAACAATGTCCCCGTTAAGTAAAAAAATGGTTTTAAAAAAATTTTGCCTTTTGGCCCAAAATTTTTAATTTTTTGGGGGATGCCGGTTTAAGGGGCAGCTGTGACAAGTCAGGGGTATTTAATTTTTGGGTTTTTGACTTTTTTTCGTGGCTTTTTAGCCCAAGTGTTGTCCTAAATGTAGAGGTATCCATTTGACTGTTGTGGTGTTAATTCCAGCTTCCCCGCCCTGTTTGGGTGAAAATGAAGGTGTTTTTTTGCTCCCCCCCATAGACTTTAAGGGTCATCGGAGATGATCCATCGACATCAAAAAAACCTTTTATCGTGGTGGCCGACTATGACATCCCCATGTCGACAGCCAACTAATCGCCAACATACGATGAGGCTTATTAAAAACCAAATTCCCTGCGGAACCAGATGATGAATGTGCCATCTTAAGCATTTTGGGGAGGTGAGAGGCCCCAAGTGTACATCAGAAAGTCTTTCCCCGTTTACATCATCGGGTAGTTTTCTAGACAACCAAACCACAAACCACCAACCACAGGCATCCCCGTTTGATGGCCAGGGAGCATAACGCTAGATGAGGCCCAGTCCTCATGCTGTTTTAGTCATAAAAGTTGACATTGGGTCCCTCTCACCCCCTTTAAACGTCCGGGGGGTTGTGCACATTCTCACCCAGATCCCAGGCATTTACAATAACGCTCATCATTTTGGGTTATGCATCCAAAGGGGACGTCCACTTTTTTCCCTTTTCCCGTACTTTTCCGACTCTCTTGTCTCTGATAAAACCCTGCGATGACACTCTGACATTTTAAAGCCATGGCCACGTTGTCTAAAAGCATCGTACTTAAAAGCTTCGCAATGGCAAGTACTGTTCATAAATTTAAAATTTATCTTGGTCCAAGATGTCACAATGGAACAGCAGGATGAGGAGGACTTTTTAAATCCCAATTAAAAAAAAACCCCTTAAATTAATTTGGGGGGGTTTTCAGGGATAAAAACCCCTTTTTTAAATTTTGCAATTAACGTCTTGTTGGAATCAGCAAGTTGGCAAAAATCCTGAAACACTGAACGTTGGACGGACATCTAAAGGGAAGAGATGGGCTCTTTAGTTAAATCAAATTAAAAATTTTTAAAAACACCCTAAAATTTAAACCCCAAAGCCAAATTCCCTAACTTTTAAAACATACATGGTTGAAATCCCAAAAGTAAAAAGAAAAAAACTTTGCAAAAAAAATGGCTCTGTGAGGGAGCCGAAACATCGGTTGAAAAATATGTGGGAATAAACGCTTTTTTTTCTTAAAACTTCCCCCTGGACAGTTCTGCAAAGTTTTTTTTTTTACTATTAGGGAAAAAGCTGATAAGGTTTCATATTTTTTTCACTTACCTGCCACTGCCTTTCAGTAATGATGCGTTTTTTTTTCCCTTTGAAATATATATTATAAATATATATTATATTATATTAAATATATATTATATATAAATATAATACACTCACCGGCCTTTTTATTACACCTGTCCAACTGCTCGTTAACATTAATTTCTAATCAGCCAATCACAGGGCCAACTCAGTGCTTTTAGGCATGTAACATGTCAAACAATCTCCGCATTTAAAAACCGAGCCCATATGGGAAAAAGGTGATTTGAGTCCCTTTGAACGTGGCATGGTTTTGGCAAGAAGGGGGGTCTGAGATTTAGAAATGCGATCCTCCTTTGGGATTTTCACGCACAACCTCCTGGGGTTTTACAGAGAATGGCCGAAAAGAAAAAAATCCATAGCGGCATCCTGTGGGGGGGAATCCCTTGTTGAGCCAAGGAAAAGGGAGAATGGGCAACTGGTTCGAGCGATAGAAAGGCAACAGTGACCAAATACCACCCGTTAAAACCCAAAGGTAGGCAGAAAGCATCTCTGAACGCACGTACGGCGAACTTTAGGGATGGGCTACACGCAAAGACCACCCCGGGGGTGATCCTTCAGAAAAACGGAAACTGGGCTCCAATTTGCCCAAGCTCATCAAAAGGGGACAGAAAAAATTTGAAAAACTTTTCCTTCTTTTGAGCCCGTTTTCGCTGCGCACGGTGGGTGGGGTCGAATTTGGCTTTCAAAACATAAAAGCATGGACCACCTGCCTTGTACAACTTCACGGGTGGTGGTGGTTCTGTGTGGGGAATATTTTTTTGGCACCTTTTGGGCCCTGGTACCCAAATTTGGGATCGTTGCAAGCCACCCTCCTGAGTATTGTTGTGACCATGTCCACCCTTTATGACCACAAATTACCCAACTCCATGCTACTTTCAGCAGGAAAATGCGCCATGTCAAAAAGTGAAACACTCAACGGTTTTTCTTGAACATGACAATGTTCACTGTACTCAAATGGCCCCACATCACCAGACTCAATCCAATAGACATCTTTGGGATGTTGGGGGAACGGGAATTCGCATCAGGATGGCAGCCCACAAAACTGCGGCAACGGTGATGCCACATGTCAATATGGACCCAAAAACTCTGAGGAATGCTTCCACACCTTTGAATCTATGCCACGAAGAATTGAGGATTCTGAAGGCAAAAGGGGGGCCAACCCCTTTTTAGCATGGTGTACCTAATAAAGTGGTCGGTGATTTTAAATAAATATACACACCACACAAAATAACCACCCCTTATATTTTTTTAACATTTTTTTATATTTTTATAGGACAACCTAAGGGTCTGACAATTTTTGGGACAAAGTAAAATAGTCATGAACCCCTTTATCAGTTGTAAATTTGGTGCACCCTTAAAAATAACTCAACCACACCATCAATTCTAAGGGAGGGCTCAGACAAATGTCAAAATGCTGTCCAAAATCTGACAGCATCTTGACACTTGTCGTACCGCAGTCTTTGACGCAGAATCCTGTGGAATATACAACATGATGCATATTGCGCCGGATTTTAAAACCGACAGTATAAAATCATTGCTGTGTAAACTACAGCACAGATTTTTTATTGCCGTCTATGCAAAACACTGAATCCGCCGAAAACCGCCGGAAAACTTGCTGTGTAACATACCTTTGTGAATAAACCCAAATACAAGAACCTTTTCGGTAACAAGACAATGGGAGGTTTATGTGTCAGCAAAGGAGATAAATAGTAAATCGAAGGCTTACTGTACATACTTGAGTATAAGCCGACCGAATATAAACCGAGGCACCCCTTTTGCCACAAAAAACTGGGGAAAAATTATTGACCAGAAAGCCAAAGGGTGGAAAATGCAGCGGCTACTGGTAAATTTAAAAAATAGAAAAATGGATACCAATAAAATTACATAGGCAGGTATAGGCAGGTGTAGACAGTTTAATGTCCCATAGGCAGGTATATGTCCACCATAGGCAGGTTATAGGCAGGTATATGTCCCTCTAGGCAGGTTATAGGCAGGTATATGTCCCTAAGGCAGGTAATAGGCAGGTATATGTCCCCATAGGCAGGTAATAGGCAGATTATAGGCAGGTATATGTCCCTGTAGGCTGGTTATAGGCAGTTATATGTCACTATAGGCAGGTATATGTCCCCATAGGCAGGTTATAGGCAGGTATATGTCCCTATAGGCAGGTATATGTCGTTATAGGCAGGTATATGTCTCCATAGGCAGGTAATAGGCAAGGTTTAAAAAAAATACTGTACCTCACTCCCCTGCTGCTCCGACTCCCGGCACAACGTCTTCTGGCACAGGCAGCGTGATGTCATTAGGCCGCGCAGCCGCAACTCAGAGGCCATCCGGAGTCCACTGCGGAATTTTAGACCTAGACAGTTTTCATATATGTGGCCCTTAGTGAGGGACCTCATGCACAATCTTTAAGGTCAACCTCCTAAAGGAGGTGTCTTCTGTGATCTTTCCTAGATTCTGTAGTGCCAAATGAATGAGCTATGTAATTACCAGTAAATGGCACTGCATATTTGTTCTACTCAGACCAAAACTTTTCTGGTTGGGGAAGCAGAATGGGCTCAAGAGCTGTGAGCTCTAAAAACAAGTGAATTCAGACCCTTAGCTATACAGGCCCGAAAGATGGTGTCACTGATTGGAGATGGTGGCTTTGAGGCCTTGTCCCAAATGCAAAGGTCTTGTCTAACTAGATTCTAAGGCATCGAGGACAATAGAAGTTAGACTTTTATAATATTCCTGAGGCTTCCTGAGAAAGAACCTGTAAAGAGATGGACCGATTTATGTTCCTTTAGGTAGAACCTGTGGTCTGAAAATTGGCAGAAAACAGCTGAGAAGAACATTAGGAGAGGAAACTGGGTCAGTATTTTATAGGGAACTGTGCTCATTAAAAATTCCATTTGTCTTATTAGTCTGCAGGACAGAAAAATGTGCTGCTCGTGGGGACATAAGTGAAAAAAATATTCTTTTTTTCCCATATAGTAATATGCTAACTTAAATATAAATACTCCAAAAACACAAAAACAATGTCGGGCACCAAGGGGTTAAACCTTCTTCTGCTATATGCTCTCCATCCTCCAAGTCACAACTATGCATATCACTTTTAACTAATAAACCTCCACTTGTAACGCTCCTTTAGTGGTGCTCAGCCATATAGCAAAGCAAACAATGTCCAATTTAAAATAGAAAGAGCAAGTGGCACTCACCAATTCCAAGCTTTCAATCCTTCATTTCAAAGTTACAATAATGCAGCATAGGACAGACTGGACGGGTGGTGTAAAAACGGCAAAAAATATGGAACGCTTCATGAAGCTAGAGAGAGTACAAAGACGAGCAACCAAACTTATAAGGGGAATGGATTATCTTAGTTATGAGGAGAGGTTCGTAGAATTGAACTTATTTAGTCATGAGAAAAGACCGCTTCGGGGGGACATGATTAATTTATATAAATATATACATGGTCCCTACAAAAAGTATTGGGAAAAATTATTTCAAGTGAAGCCCCATCAAAAGACAAGGGGACATCCCTTCGACTAGAGAAAAAAGGATTCAATCTCCAGAGGAGAAGGGCGTTCTTCACTGTAAGAACTGTGAATCTGTGGAATAGCCTGCCTGAGGAGCTGGTCACAGCAGGAACAGTTGGGAGTTTCAAGAAAGGCTTAGACACCTACCTGGAACTAAAGAATATTAATGTGTACGTAGCTATGTAAAATTCTGGATCCTGGCTGGTGGAGGCTATGGGGTCAGAGATACGTCTCCACTGGAGCAGATTGGTTCTTGCCTTGTGGGCTCCAGGGCATTAACCAGTGGTGAGGCTGTGCTTAATGTCCTTTTCTCTCTCCCTTCACCCACATTTTCCCCACCCTTGGTTGAACTTGATAGACTCGTGTCTTCTTTCAACTGTACTAACTATGTAACTATGTAATTTGCGTGTCATCCTTGCGCAGAGGCCATGCTAATCTTCTCTGTATCGTTCCAATTTTAGTATATGTGCTGCCGAAATAAATCTAACATTTGTGTGGTGTGCCTATCGCCTAGCCCAAACCAAATTTTATCTGCATCTTTTGATGGATTCAAGGCTTCCACTAAGGGAAGATATGTCCAGAAATGCTCATGATTGATTTTCTAAAATAATGGATAATACATACACTGATATCAAAGTATAATAGACAAAGATTTCACTATATTCTCACCATATTTACAAACTTTTGATACTGGCCTTCAGAAAGATTTGGTGTTCCTGCAAGATTTATATAAGCCCCATGACTGTTGCATGACACACCCCTTTTTGCACAAGCCACACCTCATTTATGCAACTGTGTAATGGCCCTGGAGGAAAGGTAATATTGGGATGTGGCATAATTTAGCTTTCCTGGACCTTGGACAGCCTATCCAGTTTCCAGGAAAATTGGGTTATGCCACATCAAGTAGCTTTCCTCCATAGCCAAAGAGGGTGTGAAGCAGGAAGGTGATTTTGAGACGGGACACGTTCTTATCCCTACCTGTGCAGCACTACTGGGAGAAAGAGGAGCAGCACTCTTCCCGTTGGAAATGTGCATGCAGGAAATGCTGAGTGCGTGTCTGCAAACCAAGTGACGTCAGGGCAGCATCTCATGATGCTGTACTGTAGGGCCTCTACTATATAAAGAGCAGTCAATAGCCATTTGTCTGCTAGCTGCGGAAGCTTTGCTGGCTCTCCAGGATTCTGGGAGATCTCCTATCTTTGTGGATTTGGCAAGTCTGTCATAAAAAAAACAGGACACACAATGGCATGTGGATGTAGCAGGGTTTAACTTCACTCATGATGCTTTACTGTGGTGCAACTACTTTATAAAGTATAGTTGATAGCCATTTGGCTGCTGGCTGCGGGAGACTTGCTGACTCTCCTAGATTCTGGGAGATCTCCTATCTTTGTGAATTTGGCAAGTCTGCCATAAAGAAACAGGACACACAATGATGTGCGGATGTAGCAGAGTTTAACTTCACTGTGATACCATGGCTTCCTGGGATATCTGCTCTTATCTTTAAACAAAGGTCATTAAAAAGCAGTGAAAAAGTTGCGGTAACATTCTGTACCGTTATATCATGGTGCATTCATTACCTGTCAAGTTAACCTATACTGCATTAGTAGATTTTTTCCAGTATTTTATCCAGTCATCAAGATAGTCTTCCAATTCAGCATTTTGTTTGCTAGAACTGCTCATTTGCTCATCATTTTGCGTATCACTCTAGCTCCAAGTCACACACAATCCTCGCTGATTTAAGTGAGAGTCTCTACAAACCTGCCGCTACATGGCTGAGTGCTCATCCACTGGATGTGGCAGAAACACCGCTCGTAAAGCAGTAATTGCAAAGATAATGGCTACAGAGACAGAGATAAGTCATTTTTACAGCGCATTTGTTCTGAACCCTGTACTAACATACATTGCGGAATCTGTCTGTACCTCTGCTAATGAACAGTGATTAATAGAGCTCAAACTCTTCTTCTCAAAGAAGCCATGTAGACACAGTGATACCAGGACATTTTAAATGCAACATTCAATGTAAATGTCACCAGACTGACCCTCCCTTGGCTCTATTAAATGTTCTAGGAGGCTATTCCTTCATTTCTCGGATAGATTAATTTCATCTTAGAAGAAATAATTAGACCAGCTATCCTTTTACAAAATTACTTTGTCACTTGTAAATCATTACAGACTGTTCACCACATGTAATCATGGACAATGTAATATCTGCTGTGCTTTTCTAATGAACCCTGAATCTCAGATATATATGCAGAGTTACCTACCTCTATCCAAACTCACCCCCATGATGAAAATGATCCTTTACTTTCTTGCTGAGTGTTGTGAGATGGGATGGAACATGCAAATAAGCTATGTAAAAGAGAACTTTGGTGCCACCTATTGAAGTAGCATCTCTTACAGTCACATATGTCCTATTAAAAAGCCTTAAAATATGACTAGGATTTAAAGGAATGTTCTCACTTTGCTATGTCACAGCCCTGTTCCCAGCGCAGTCTCTGCAAGTGCCGGGGAAACCTCTGCTCCCCAGCGCCTAACCCTTTGATTGCTGCGGTTCATGACTACATCGTAATCAAAGGGCTTTCTTCTGCTCTGTCGGGTGATCGGGACTTCATTGACCCAACAGAGCCCAGGGAACGGCAGCACAGTCAGCCCTGGGGAACTGGAGTAGCCCCAGGGCTCTCTGAGTAAGAAGCCAGCGATCAGGGCAGACTGTGTGCTGCCGATTGCTGCCTGTGTCAAACTGACAAAGATTATAATGTATTAGCATATATGAATATGCAAATACATTACTAAGTGTAAAAATAAAATGTAAAACAGTTATTCTTTCATGGGATTTTAAATAAAAAAGCAAAAAAGTGTACAGAAAATAATTTAAAAAATAATAAAATAAAAATAAATATTTAATAAAAAATTGTGCATACATTCCATATACAAAAAAACTAAACATATTAGGTATCCACACAACTGTAATAACCTGTAGAATTTATCTAACGAGTTATTACGTGTAAAATGTGAATGGTGTAAAAAGCAACAAAAAAAAAATTTAAAAAGCCTCAAATAATTTATAAGTGACCTTAAACTATTCCCCTCTAAAGTACAACTTGTCCCAAATAAAACAAGACCGCATACAACTGCGTCATTGAAAAAATAAAAAAAGTTACGACTGTTGAAAATCAGGGAGGCAAGTACTAAAAAAATTGTGCTGGGCATTTGGGTTAAGGGGTTAAAAGGTTTGTTTCATGAGGACAAACTCTGTTTATATGCCTAGAACATATAGACGCCATAAGGGGAAGTCCTCTATTTTTAGCAACAGGGATCAGTATAGGCTATGCCGCCCCAACAATGCAAGTTGACATATCCCATGGGTTGTGGTCTTCAATTCTTTAAAGGGGTTTTGTCACGAAGTAGAATTGATGTGGGAAGCTTGCAAATGAAATAACAAACATTTTCACCATTCATTATTATTACAAATACTGCACCGTTTTTGTTTTAGCTGCTCCTTTAGTGATCCATTGTTTACAGCCCATCTCCAGGGGATACAACGAGGGCTGAGAGCTCCTCAGTCCTGGTCTGACATCACCTCTCTTCACAGGTAGCTACTGAGTGTTCAAACCCCAGGTGCTGCCATTGTACTCCTGTCCTTTGGACTCCCTAGTAATAAGTCAAACAGTGCAAATAAATAAAAAATAAACCTCCATGAGGTCTGTACATTGATAAAGTGGAAAAAAAAATCCACCGGTTAAGTTCTTGCAGGGATTTGAACCAAGGACCCTTGTGCTGTGAAAAAAAATGTGACCTCTCAGCTACTCACAATGCTTTAACAGACCTTTCTTTGATTAGAGAGAGGAAAGGCCTGGTGATGTCATCCTGCAGAGTCACATGATCTGCAATTCAAACAAATGACACACGCCCCCTTGTGAGCACACAGAGCTGAAGAGCTGGATACAGGAGGTATGAAATGAGATCATGGCAAAACCCCTTTAAAGGAGTTGTCTCCCTACAGAGTTTCATAGGATGCATGAATGAAATACTCTGTCACTTCCTGGTTCAGACTGACTAATTTGCATACAGCTCCATGGTGAATTCAACTCTCTGTTTTCAGTTGCTAATTAGCTCAGAAGCTTCTGAAACTGCTTGCAGAAGGTTTTATCTGATCCCTCAAACAAAAGCCCTAATTAGTGCTGTTTACTTTACATAAATCAAGCTTTTTACTGCCCAGCAGCACAGAGGCTGCCATGACCTGTGTGATGACATCACTCACTGATATCACATAGAACAAACAGCAGGGGGGAGAGCTGTACACAGGTAGGTTACTGAGGGAACTGAAATAGCCAGGGAGGTCATAAATTCACTTGTATCTCCTTAACAAAAACAGATGAACAAAGCAATATATTTGGAAAATGTCTTTATTTTCTGTTCCCTACAATTTGAAAGTTATTCTTTGTAGCGAGACAACCCCTTTAAACTCTGTTTTTATACCAATTATTACACACAAAGCTTAGTTTATTCTAATCATTTTCTTACTAATTGAAAACATTACTGTGTATCTAAAACATGTCTTGCACATTGTTCTGTAAATTCCGCACATGTATTATGTAGCTGGCTCTGCTATCCTATTAGATGTTGTGCTGTTCATGTAAAGCAGTGAGGAATTCCTATCTCCTGTTATGCATAGAGCTGTATTCTCCCATAAACCCCATCTTCCACCTGTCTATAGCTTGTATAGGGACCCAGAACTCATCTCGCTACCACCTCCAGTGGTTCTTGAACAGCTACTATGTGTGACTCAGTACGTTGTGTTCCAGGTTGTCATTAGCCTTTTCTAGTGCTCAACTAATGCTCGACTTCAACAAGTTTAATCATATCGTGCCTTAAAAAAATCCCTGCTGACTGGATAAAATGATTGCGGATAAAAGATTTCAGACCCTATTGCTTTTTTTCTCATATCTGCTTGTTAGCTTGTTACCACCTGCGTAGCCAAAAGAGCTTGCACTACAATAGGTGAATGAATCCCTGACTCCATCAGTCTCCAACAAGTAGACTAAAAAGAAGATATAAAGCAAAACTATGTAATGTTCTGTGACATAAACCTGGGTAGGAATGTAGTTCTTGTCATTCCATGGCTTTTTTATTGCTCAGCACATTTTTGTATGTCATCTCCTGTGGGCCATGATTGCTTGTTCTAGCATGTCTCTGCAAGCCTTCACTATCATCAACATGACAGTTCTCATTCCTTGGAGCTCTATCATCCAATTAACTCACTATCATTTCCTGCAGGCCTCGTGTCTTTACGTTGCCTTCTTCAAGGGTTCTCTTCATTCGCACTTCCAAGGACACTTTCCAATAACAGAGTGACGCCAGTAACAAGTGACCTTCCAGACCTGTAATGCTTTTTTATTTTCTTCTTCTCTCTATATAATTTCCATATCAGCAGGCTAGCAATATTCTTACAAGGTGGCCGGGCTCATGTTATCTTATATGTATTATTATTATTATTATTATTATTATTATTATTATTATTATTATTATTATTATTATTATTATTATTAATAATAATACATATAAGTAAATAAGTAAAAGTAAATACATATACATACAAATACATATAAGTAAATAATAATAAATAAAAACAAATTATTCTCACCTCTCCTCTCCCCTTGGGTCCTGTTCCGCGCCCTCCTTACTCTCAGCCATTCCCCTGTTTTCTCCCAGTTGCCATCCCTGCAGCTGCTAATTGGCCACAGTGGTCAGGTGGTCATTGGCTGACATCACGGCTTGGAAATAATTGCCAATGGCATGTAAACTCTACAGCCAATCAGCAGCTCTAGTGGTGACGTCTCATTTGAAAAAAGACACACACAATGTTTGCCATGTACTGTATATAATGTAGCATTTTTAGCATCGACACTTCCTACTTTAATTCCTGGCAGATACAGTGGGTACGGAAAGGAGTAGAACCATCTCAAGGAGGATCAGAAGGAAATGGACAGCATGTGAGTTAAGTGAGTGTCACAGCAAGGGGTTTGAATACTTATGACCATGTGAAATTTTTACTTTTTTTCTTGTTTAATAAATTTGCAAAATATCTATATTTCTGTTTTTTTTTTTCTTTCAAGATGGGGGGGGGGGGGTGGCAGAGTGTACATTAATGAGCAAAAAAATGAACTTTTTTGATCTTACCAAATTACTTCTATGAAACAAAGAGTGAAAAATTTAAAGGGGTCTGAATAATTTCCGTACCTACTGTATGTGATCATTAGATCAAGATAACTGCTGGAACTGCTAGGTCTTAGCAGATTCATTTCATCCCTCTCGCCAGTACTGGCGGCTGAATTACTGCTGTAAATGGGGTTTAACTACACTGTTGAGCAAAAGGGTAACAAAGTTTTGAACTTTTGACTTTCAGGCTCCATATCTCACCATCCACGAACGCTTTGAACATGAAGCTACCATCATTTTATAGACAATCATCTTGGCTATGTCATACATAAATTTGACTGGCAACTATTTAGCATCTGCTTAGTTCTGCAGATTCTTGTCATGTAACTGCATTGTTACTGTTTTGTTTCCAGTGGTGGAACAATCTTTTCCTTCTTGTATTCTACAAATTACATCCTGTTCTCACATTCCCTAATATGTTAGTATTCCCTCAGTATGTTAGTAGGTTGATTCCCAAGCGAAAGGCCACAGGAGCAGTCATGAAGAAGACTTTCCAAGAAACGAGAAACAGCATCATCCAGCTCATTGATAGCGGTCTCTCGGCCGAGAAAATTGCCAAACTGCCTCATGTGAGGCCCTGACAGCTGGAAGAACATGAAATGAAGTCCAATCATCCATTTAAAAGCCAAGAGGTGGACGTCCAAGCAAAATATCAGAATCAACAAGTCGGTTCATCACAAGGTCGATCAGTTCTGGTGTGACAGACACAGCAGTGGAGGTGACTCATATGCTTCGTAATAGTGAGATCACAGATGTTCATGCGAGCACCGGGCAAAATGTATTACACAGGTCTGGAAGCATTTGTAATGGGTAAAAAGTGGTGTATGTGTTTTACTGTATTTTTTATTTTATTTTTTTTTCACACCTTTACTTTTTATTTATGTATCTTTTTTATTTTTTCACTTTTCCCAATATGAGACTATACTCAATATTTGTTAGGTTGTTAGTATAATACATTAAAATCAGCCTGGCAGGCCCTGCCTCCAGGCAGGGCCTGATAGGTTTGTGTCAAAAACAACCCGGAGGCCATTGTTTGCCCCCCAGTTGTCAACGCAATTGCATTGGGGTGTTGCTAATAGAAGACAAATGGAACTTATTCCCTTTGTCAGATTCCTTAGCTACCGCAATCCCTATTGACTGCAGCAGCTAAACGGCCAGTTAGGGAGTTATCTCCACCCTTGACTGCAACTGTAGGGGCCCAGTTGTGAATCACCTCAGCTTCTGTGCCCACATGATAACCATGAAGTTTCTGTATGGTGAGTTAAGGGGTCGTCTAACTATTTTTTATTTCACTTTTAACACTGTCATGTTAAAATAAAAATGTTCTCACCTCTCCTCTCACCATGGGTCCAGTGCTGCACCCTCCTCACTCTCTGCCAGTCACTGTTGCAGCTGCTCATTGGCTACAGTGGTCGGGTGGTCATTGGCTAAACAGTGTTGTCAGCCAATGGCATGTGACCTCTACAAGCAATTAGCGGTTTTATTGATGACGTCTCAATTGAAAGAACACTGGAAGAAAGCACGTGCTCAAGGATTGCCATGTATACAATGCAGCGTTTAGCATTGACGCTCTCTTCTTTAATTCCTGACAGACATGTCATTGTTGGGGCCAGGTAGCTGCAGAAGCTGCTGGGTCTTAGCAGATTCATTTCAGCCCTTTGGCCAGTACTAGGGGCTAAGTTCCTCCTGTAATTGGTTAATATATCAGCCCCAGTTACTCGGTAAATAAGCAATTAAAAAAATGTGTTGTAACAATTCTCTCATGGGAGGAACCATAGGATGAAAAAATAATATAAAAAATGTAAATAAAAAAAATATTAATAGCTGAAACCTTAACATTAGTCTTACCTCACATGACCCAACTACAAGTCGCCCACATGAAAACTTGTTTTAAAAGGGTTACTTAGTAAAAACAAATTAAATTACACTGGGACAGAGTGGTCCAAAACAGAAAAAAATAATGCTTACCTAGCTGTCTCCTGATGCTCCTGCGCTCCCAGTGATCTGCACCTTTCGACTTCTGGGTTCCTGTTCCTAAATGAAGGAAAAGCTTGTGCTCCATTATAAATAAATTGTCACGCTTCTCAGATGAGAGGATGGTGGATACACTGGTCACCACGTAGAGTTGGTAAAGCCTATGTCGGGGAGCGGAGTCTATGGGGCCCATTGTTTTCACAGGCAACCACCACAAAGCTGGAAGGGCTTTACTACAGGGAACCACCAGGTCACTAACCCCAATGCAGATCCTAGCGGTGACAGCCGAGTAGGAGACACTGGAACAGACTGGAACGCAGAGCAGCAAGTTGGACGGACAGACAGGCAGGCACGAGCAGAAATGACGGCAGCGGACGATGGTCATACAAGGTAGGGTAAGTCAATAAACGCAAACAGTAGCACAGAGAAGGTTCGTTCAGGAATGCACAAGAGAACATCACTAGGAAATGGACACCAACAACTGGCTCGAAGGGCAGGACGAGGAATCCCTAAAAAGCCCCTGCACAAAGGGCAGTGGTAGAGGAAGACTTATTTGTTGCATGCTGGCCTTTTAAATCTAGAAGACAGGCACGCGTCTTTAGTGGCCGGCAGAGGGAGGTGCGTCTCGCAGCAGGAGGAAGCAGAGACGCGTGCAGGACCGTCAGGAAGCAGCACGGGGCCGGGTGAGTATACTGGGCTGCAGTAGAAGCCAGGTCTGTAGCATAGCAACCAGTGCGGGCCCCTATCATGAAGTCAAACGGGTCTGTAGCTTAGAAACCAGTGGGGCACCATCTGAAATCAAACAGGTCGGGAATACGATAAAAAGGGAGCTGATGCAGCCCATACGGGGGGGGTACTAGGAATAGGTGGGGCACTTTTAAGGACCATATGCAAAGTGATTTTTTTGCAAGATTTTAACATAAAAACAGCAATCCTTTTGGCGCCCTGTACACTGGGGGCGCTGTCCCAATACACAAAACCGTTTTTTGGTCGTTTTGTCCCAAAAACCTTTTTGACACCATTTTCTCGTTTTAAAGAACGGTATGCACCAAAACAAGGCGCTTATACACCGGGCACAACACATTGTAAGGCGAAAAATGGTCCTGTGAACCTCCAAAACAATGGGCACATTACATCACAGAAATGATCCACGCGCCGCGATTGCTCAATGCCCTTTTTGGCGCATTAATTTCAAGCAAGGATACCTGACCCAGATTTTTGAGTGATCGGACTTTTGGGCACTTTACACTGTTTTAAACGCATTTTTTGGGACATGTCGCCAAATTTTAACACACACCCAAAATTAGATGCATTATCGGACGCCCGCGGTACTTTGTAATGCGTCTGAAATCGAGGGGTATTCTGGGGTCATGTCGCACCACAACCTAATTCTAATATTTTGAGGGGAGGACTCAAAACTGGGCGCATTTATGCTGGAACGGGTAGACCATGTTACAAGGGTTTAAACCTGAAACCTGATTTGCTTTTTTGGAGCTAGAAACGCAAAATTTCTATGCCCCGCAGTAGAACGGGTTCAAAATTTCAAGCCTTTTAACACTACTAACCCACAAAAAAATGGCACCTGGGAGCAACAAATAAAACATGTCATCCAAAGAGTGTTAAAGGGGATTTATCGCTTCATCACTTCGTCTGTTTTCTTGTAGTTTCATTTTCTTAGGTCCTCAAATCCAGGGGCCTTTCTTCCCCTCCCTGCGGGTTTCTTAACTGAAAGGGTTTTGACCATCCCCCCCTTTCACTTTTTTGTTGCTCGCTCCCAAAGTCAGTTGGTTTGTTTGAGATTAGGGGGGGGGAAAGCCACCCGCCCCCCTCTCCCCCTCTGTCTGCATTCCACTCCAATGCAGTTTTTTCCCTCTTCCTAGCAGTTTTATTTTGTAAGACTGTTTTTTACATAGCACCCCCCTGCATTCTTAACATCTTCTAGAACTCAGACACGACTCTTCTCCACGCTGGGGTTTGTTACAGTCGAACCAGTAAGATGTCCTTGATAACACATTAAAAACGCAGGATCTGTCCTCCACGCTGGGAGTTTTTTACGTTGATCCCTCTTTTATGAAACCCCCCAAGCACAGATTGTCCCCTCACAGCTGGGAGTTTGTTACAGTTTTATCCAAAACAGACAGCCCCAAAGAACACCTCCCAAAGCAGTACAGATCGTCTTCTCAAATATGGGGGTTTTTTTTACGGGGTACCATCTAGACAATCCCCTATGAACACCCCAGAGCACAGATCGTCCCCCCTCCAATGGAGGTTGTTACAGTTGGATCCCGACCGTAATCCTTGATGAAAACATTCAAAACAGCCGATTGTCATCCTCCAGCTGGAGTTTGTTTCAGTTGTATCCAGTCTTCTATGAAACTCATCCAATAGCACAGATCTGTCTCCTTTCTAGTTTACATGCAGCAGCATTTGGGACCCAGCAAATTCTTTGTTTTTTTGATTGTAAACAGCAGTGTTTTCGTTTTCTTCTGCTGGCTGTGCAGAGTGAAATTGTTCTGGCCCCTTATTCTGAGTAAGAGGGGGAAAGCGCGCTCCCGTGAAACACCGGGGGCCAGACGAAAGAAATTAGAGAGGTCAGCCAAAAAAACTAAAAAGGGGGGGAATCCGACCCGCACGGGGAACTTTTAAAGAAAAGAAGATAAGGCAGACTGGAAAAAAAAGACAGCTTTACAATGAATCCAATGCAAAGTTGCTCGTTTTTCATGTCTGAACAACAAAAAGAAAAACAAGGAAACCTCCCAAAGGGGCCTTGTAGTTTTTAAGCCCCGTCCGCACCCTCCTCATCAACACAGTGTCCAAAGGAATGCAACAGGCTGGATTGCCCAAGTGGAATTAACGGAAGTTAAAGGGTTTTCCGCACTTCGCACAGAGGGATCCCAAATTAGAATATTCATAAAAAACGCATCTTTTTATTGGAAGACTTGTTTAAAAAACAAAGTATAAAATCAACAGCAGGTTCCACAGCGTTTCGAGCCTGAATGCTTTGGCTCTTAATCGAAACGATTAAGAGCCAAAGAAATTCAGGCTCGAAACGCGTGAACCATGCTTTTGATTTTATACTTTGTTTTTAAACAAGTCTTCCAATAAAAAGGGCGTTTTATATAAAATTTCTAAGTTGGATCCCCTGTGCGCAAGGGGCTGGAAAACCTCTTTAACTTCCGTTTTAAACTGTCTTCCTTAGTCTGAAGCCCATTTAATGTAGTGAGAAAACCCCTTTAACCCTCCAAACTATCTAAATCCCAACCCTCAGCCATTTCTCCATTTCTTAGCCACAAATGTAAGATGATCAAGATAAAATGGTTTTATGTATTTGTAGGTTCTCTGCATTATTTCTCCCAGACTGTTTTAGAACCATTCTGCAGACTGACAAACAATGTAGACAAATTTACTCTGTGTACTCTTTTTATTCATTTCTCGGCTTCTTTACAGACGCTGATAGCAGAAACCTTTTGATCACATGTAGACGAGAACCGTGGAAAACATCTTTAATGATAGCAGCTAGTGTTACTGCAAGCTCTGGGTATCATGTTAGCTGCCATGGTTCATATAATCTGGAAAGTAATATAAATCACTCTATACATCTCAATTCTGTGCCTGTTTTGGGATGACAGAGGCAGAAAATGATTTACTAACCCCATAAGCAATGAAGTGTGGCTAATGTGAATTGTAAATGTGCTGCTGGTTTATGTAGCCACAGAAAAGCACCCAGTTCCTAGTTTCATTTGGAATGTGGTAAATGTAAGAACTACATCTTAATCTTATCTTGTCAGGAAGGCGAGTTCGGTATGTATAACCTACAAAAACAAATATTATTCTGTGGATCTAAATGCAGATACTAGAAGATAACTGGCAGATGTGCAATGCAATGGGCTAAGATTCTATTTATTACATATATGGAAATTAATATTTACTTTATTTGCAGACAATTAACCCCATAAGCCGCAAATCTGTAAAGACCTTAGTGACGCAGCAAAATTTTGTCTCTTTGAGTTCTATCAGCTGTAAGTTTTCTTTATCTTTTAACCCTTAAAGGGGTTTTGCCACGATGTAATGTTGACGTGGGATCCTCCAAAATGGGTATTTAATCACTTTTCTAAATATACGTCATTAAAAAAAGTGAAGTCTCTGAGAGCTACAGCATTGCTCAGTCGCCCTTAGTTTCCTGACATTTTACATTAGACACCACCAGGAGCTGACAGGAGCTTATCTGGCTGTGCTTGCACTACTTATCTGATGACAGGGAACATGAACCAGTTTGCAAGGGACTGTGGAGAAAGACCTTTTTCTTTTGTATAGAAAATCCACTGGCTGTAATGTGATTATTTGATTAAACATTGTACAAGATCCCTGCTTACTGGCTCTGTGCTCAGCCCTCCTTCTCTCTTCCTGCACCCTATGTTTATCTTCTCTTCTGAGCAGACAATAGGTAAGGAACTCATGTCTTGGCAAAACCCTTTTAAGCCAAACGCCTGAAAAGTAGTTAATGACCAGAAAACTTTTTTAGTTTTTCCCTCCTTGTGTTTCAACAGTGGTAACTTTTTTATTTTTTCAATGACGCAGTTGTACTTTATGGGGGGATAGTTTAAATTCACTTATATAATTGCACTTATAAATAATTAAAAATATATATTTTTTACACCATTCACATATTACACTTGATAACTTGTTAGATTAATTCTACAGGTTAATTCTACAGGTTATTACGGTCGTGTGGATACCTAATATGTGTAGGGTTTTTTTTGTGTGTGTAATGTATGCACAATTATTTTTTATTAAATATTTCTTTTTATTTTATAATTTTTTTATTTTTTTTTTACACTTGGTAATATATTAGCATATTCATATATGCTAATACATTATAATCTGTGTCAGTCTGACACAGGCAGTGATCAGGACAGCTCACAGTCTTCCCTGATCACTGGCTTCTTACACAGACAGTCTTGGAGCTACTCTAGGTCCCCAGGGCAGACTGTACAGCCGTTCCCCGGGCTCTGTCGGGTCACTGGGTGTTCCGATCACCCAATAGAGCAGGGAAACCCTTTGATTGCGCTGCGGTGACGATCCGCAGCAATCAAAGGGTTAAAGTACCGGGTAGCGGAGGTTCCACCGCACCCCGGTGTTTGCAGGAGCTGTGCTGGGATTAGGGCTGTGTAGTACAGCTGCGTTCTCAGCGCTGCTGCGGCGCCGGGATCCGCAAAGTCCGATGTCTGCAGCGATGTCAAAAAGACGGTGGGCGGTCGTTAAGGAGTTAAGTAACGCAGTTCTATGGGGACTTGTTTTAATGCGGGAGAAGTTGTATTTTGGGGGGCCATAATTTAAGTTTACAAATAAGTTGCTGCAGAATGTTTTTAATTTTTTTTCATTTATTCTTGTCATTTTTTTAATTATTTTTTTACACCATTCACATTGCACACTAAATAATCTGTTAGATGAATTCTACAGGTTATTATGGTTATTATGTGTAGGTTTTTTGTGTGAATAATATATGCACATTAACTTTTTTACTAAATATTTATTTTTAATTTTATGTTTATGAAGTTTTTTTTTTTTTGTTTGTTTGTTTTACTTTTTTTAATACCATTAAGGGATAACTATTTAACATGGCAGAATGTAATAGCAGTAACAACATGGCAGCTATAAAAGCCTTTATTACGCTTCTATTTGCCATTACAGCTGTTCGGCACCCCGCGATCACATCTTCATTTAGACGCCGCAGCCATTGTATTGACTAAGGGTATGTTCACACGTTGATTTGGGATCCGTTTTTAGATGCGTGTTTGGATCCGTGTTTCAGACCCAAACAGACCCAAACACGCATCTAACAATGTGCAGTGTGATTTACATTGCTTTCCATGTAAAACACACACATCAGTGTTCAGACGAGGGATGCCGGATACGTGTTTTACATGCGTCTTTCTGATGCGCCTTTCTGATGCGTCTTTTGGATCCGTTCAAAGATTTGTCATGTCAGTTCTTGACCCGTTTGATGCAGCGGACACCCTATTTCAAACTATAGGGTGCATTCCTGCTGCATCAAAAATTTATCCAAACAGGCACATGAATGTTGGATAAACTTTCATGCTTTTTGGATGCGTTTTACGCTGCACTTTTGGATGCGTTTTTCAGATCAAACATGTATCCAAAAATGCAGTGTGAACATCCCTTAAGGAGTTAAGCCACAGGAATTTGAGACTCCAATACCTGTTGGGTGTCAGTTGTAACTAACAGCCACCACCCGCTTATAGTATGAGCTTTACAAAAAGTGTCAAATTAGGCTATGTTCACACGGCGTGTTGGATCCGTTTCTGGATGTTTTGGATCCGAAAAATGTATTCAAAAGCGATGCGTCAATTGCATCCAAAATGCACATGCAACATGCAGCTGCGTTTTTGGATACAGGGCGTCTGCTGCGTCTAACGGATCAAGAATTGACATGTCAATTCTTTGAATGGATCCAAAAAACGC
The DNA here is from genome assembly GCA_025379985.1 of Phyllomedusa bahiana. Classification (NCBI taxonomy): domain Eukaryota; kingdom Metazoa; phylum Chordata; class Amphibia; order Anura; family Hylidae; genus Phyllomedusa; species Phyllomedusa bahiana. The sequence continues at coordinate 9,846 of JAODAL010033053.1, read as the reverse complement.
CTCACAAAGACGTATGTAAAACACACATTGCTGATCACTAGTGTTGAGCGATTAAATTGAAAAACAGTTGAAATCTCCCAGATTTTCACTAAAATCTTGGTTCCGCGATGAAAAGATTATTTTTCTTAACATATGATCAATAATTGACACTGCGGATTCCAATCGCGCCCTTTACGGCGCTTCCGGTAATTTTGGCGGCCAGCCAATCAGCACAGATCAGGAGGGGGGGGGGGTGAAGAACGTCACCAGTGGGGTGTGTAAGGATCTCATTGGCTGCTGAAATCACATGACCTCGTTTTATCTATGTCACTGCATTTCCTGCTCAGCAGCATTAGCTTTCACACAGCGAACAGAACTGATAGCTGTCTCTCTGCTCAGTTTTTTTCAAAGCTAGTAGAGACTATTTCCCAGCGTTTTCACTACTGAAAAGGGTCCTTAATAGGTTACTTAGTTTAGGGTACAGCAAGTCTAGAGAATTCTAGTAAGTATTAGTTAGAGAATTGGAAACCGCTGCCGTGCTCAGAACTGCATAGCGGCGGGGAGGGGGAGGGGGAGAGGGGAGGGAGGGCACACTTGGTTTGGGGGGGCAGATCCTGTATCAGACATATTTCTCCTCTCAAGCCGCTGTGAAATAGCACCAAATTTTATTTCTGTGTTGCCAGCAGCCAGCACAGTCTGAGTTACGGTGTCCCTTTGTTGTGGGGTTCACATCAGCATTTATATTACTCATATTTCTCATCTTAAACCATGGTGAAATAGCACCCAAAATGAAGCTGGTGTTCCTCTCCCATAGACTTTAATGGAAATCGGAGATTAATCGCAATCAAGGACTGAAAATAGGGGAGATGATTCCCCAAAATCTGGAATCGACTAGAAGCAGATTATTGGCCAAATCGCTCATCACTAGTGATCACTCGTCTGAACACCGATGTGTATTTTACATTGTATCCCAACACGGTGTGAACATACCCTTATAAAACACTGATTAAATATTTGGAAGAGGGGATATCTCCTTAGATTTCACAAGTTTACTGAAAGCAAGAATCCAACAAAAAAGCTGGTTCAACTAACTCTTCATCCACACAAGAGGCTTAGCCCCTTAAGCCCAGGCCTGAAAAGGCCTTAAGGACCAGCAATTTTTTTTTTTTGTGTTTGCCTCTTTGTGTTTCAACAGTTGTAACTTTTTTTTAATCTTGTCAATGACGCAGTTGTATGAGCCCTCGTTTTATGCAGGAAAAGTTGTATTTTTTGGGTGAATAGTTTGAGCTCACAAATAGATTATTGCAGACTTTTTTCAATTTTTTTTCATTGGTTGTATTGTTTTTTTTTACCATCCACATTTCACTCTTCATTCAACTGCTTATTACGGTCGTGTGGATACTTAATATGTGTACTGTGTTTTTTTTTTGTGTGTAGTGTATGCACAATTATTTTGTATTAAATATTTATTTTAATGTTATTTTTTTTCTTAACTTAGTTATTTATTTATTTATTTTTTATAATCCCATGAAGGGATAACTATTTTACAATTTCTTTTTTACACTTAGTAATCTTTTTTAACTTAGTATTCTACTGTGTCAGCATAGCACACAGTCTGCCTTGATCACTGGCTTGTCATACAGCTCTGGGGTTACTCTAGGTCCCCACGGCTGACTGTACAGATGTTCCTTGGCTCCATTGGGTCACCGGGAGTCCCGCTCACCTGACAGTTAAGCGGCGGGGATTGATGTTTTCTTCTGCATCCTGGCACTTATATAGAGACTGCTCTAGGAACAGGGTTCTTAAGTACACTTATGTTCCTAGTGCAGTTGTGGTGCTGGGAGCTGCAAAACCCCTCAAGCTATCAAAATATGACCTGCAATACCCGTCATGAAAAGTTGGTGGGTGGTCGTTAAGAGGTTAAGAATTAGGTTTCAAGTTGTGAGAAAGTAAATTTTATTACAAATTATATTACACTTTACATTGCTCACAAAAAGTTATGAACATTTGGATTTTGAGTGAAATTTATGAAAAACTTCACTATATATTTCACACTAAAGTGACATTTTATTCTGTAGTCATTTAAGTCGTAGCCTACAATGTTGATTTTCTCATTTCTAATCTCAAACAATTTAATGAAAGAAAAGCCAACAACAATGGAGGGTCTACACCATAAAAAATGTCAATGTCTCAATAACGTGTCACATGGCCTTGAGCATCAATTACAGCTTGACAACGACATCTCATGTTGTTCACAGTATTGACTGTTGAGGCATGGCATCCCACTCTCCTTGAATGGCGCCCTTTGGCAATTGAGGTTCAGGAGTATAGAGTTACAAGCTTCTACACGGTGACTCAGATGATCTCACAGCTTTTCTAGGGAGTTCAAGTCTGGAGAAAGTGCAGGCCACTCCAACAGTGGATCTGACAGAAGAATTCGAAAGACTCATGTAAAACACGTTTTGGAGATCGTCTGAACGCTGATGCATATTTTACATTAAACTAATGTAAATCAGACTGTACATTGTTAGATGTGTGTTTGGGTCCATTTAGGTTCCGAAACACGGATCCAAACACGCATCTATAAACTGATCCCAACACGGAGTCAACACACCGTGTGAATATATCTTTACACAGGGTGAGCTAATTTTTCATTTTTGTCTTATTTGCTACCAATGCAGAAGGGTCTTTAAAGATATCGGTTCTAGTACTTCCTGCCTATGTCAAGAAGTAATGGAAATGAATGTTAACAGATCGGAATTCCAGAATCTTGCCCTAGGGGTGCTGAACGAAGTAAGAAAAAGAGTTTCTCATTCATCTAGACATTGGGAACCTGCCCACTCTGCACGGCTGTTTTTAAAAAGCCGTGCAGAGTTAAAATAACCACAGCCTGGACTTTTAGGGCGACATATATGAACAGGGCTGCGCCAGAAGTCTGGCGTATTTTCAGCCCGACATCTGGCGCTGCCCCGTTTGCTATGATTTTGAATCTGCCGCACTCCAATATCAGACTCATTACAGAGCACATGCGGCACTTTGAAATGCACCTGATTTGGGGGTGTGTGCGGGAGGTGGGGTGCACTAGTAGCAGATGAAGCTATAAATCTATAGCTTCAGTACGGCATTTCTAGGCGCATTACTGCTGGAACAGGTAGAACACTTTCAAAGTGGTTTACCTAAGCCAGAAATGTCGTACTAGTGCTAGAATGCTCCTGATTTATGACCCACAGACCACATTAGAACTGGTTCATAAATCAGGCGCATTCTAAACTATTCTAATGCGCTTAAAAATTGGTGTCTAAGCACCATAAATCATACATGTCGCCCTTATAGCCTATAGGCTTTATCATTGGGCTTGGACTGGCCTCTGGTGGGCCCCTGAGCATTGTGGGCCAATGGGCATGGCAGATCTGGGGCTGCTTTTCAAAAGAAAGGCAGAAAACGGGAGGAGGAAAAGAAGAGGCATAGTGCAATGAACCGTAGGGTGGGCTCCAATGGTTGGTCCCAAGTTACACATAATTGTTATCGCCACGTATGTAAAAGTTGGATTAACTACTTAACGACCGCCCACTGTCTTTTGGCGTCGGGCATTTCAGGTTGTTAATCTGCAGCGACGTTATTTGATGTTGCTGCAGACATTGGAGTTTGCGGAGCCCGGCACCACAGCAGCGCTGAGAACGGGGCTGTACTACACAGCCCTGTTCCCAGCACAGCTCCTGAAAGCACCAGGGAGTGGGGAAACCTCCGCTCCCCGGTGCTTTAACCCCTTTGATTGCCACAGTTCGTCACCGCAGCACAATCATGAACGGAACGCCCGGTGACCCGACAGAGCCCGGGGAACGGCTGCATAGTCAGCACTGGGGACCTAGAGTAGCCCCGGGTTTATGTCTGTGTAAGAAGCCATTAAATCAGGGCAGACTTTTGTGCTGCCTGATCACTGCCTGTGTCAGACTGACACAGATTATAATGTATTAGCATATACAAATATGCTAATACATTACTAAGTGTGTAAAAAAAAAAACACAGTTCTCCCTTCATGGGATTTTAAAAAAAAGTAAAAAACATTAAAGCGTGAAAAAAAGAATAAATAATAATATAAAAATAAATATTTAATAAAAAATAATTGTGCATTCATTACACACACAAAAAAAATATATTATTATGACCGGCATGATCCTGACTTTATGGGGTAACATTTTTCTCCCCAGTGAGTAACATGTTACCCATTGCTTTTCCTATGGCTGTGAATAGCAACAGATGGACTATTTTTTCCAGATGTAATTTTCCCCATGTTTGCTGTTGCTCCCTTTTAATTTAGAACTGCAAACTATGAGCTAATACATACAAGAGCCAGAGTGGTGCGGGTAAGAAAATACCCAGACTTGCCTAAGAGTTTTTCAGTAAATATAATTTAATGTATTAAAGTATTCGAAATTGCAGCAAAGCTGCCCTATGGCTTAGAGCTGTGTAATATATCAGCCACCAGCTCTGAATAACAACGCAATGTTTTCCTGCCTGCTGCTACATGGAGAGATGCCTCCTCTCGGAAGGTTTGCCAGTTGTCATCATGTTAAATTAAATCACTGATCACACAGTATTCTGCTGTCTGGAATGATTTGCTCGCGACCAAAACCTTGACTTCCTTAATAAAATTATATTTTCTCATTTTATCTCACAATAAGAACTAATTAAGTATTTTTTTTATTATTCAAACAGTATTTGGGTAAGAGTGACCTCAATTACGGGAGTGGAACCGTTTAGATTGGCGATTCCTGATGGCTTGAGGATTGCAAATTAAGTGAAACTGCATTTCATAAAATAATTCCCTCCATGTCTGGAGGGCAAGAGACTGTGCTGCTTGCTTTCCAAACACAATATGTGATACATATTGCATGCACACCATATGCTGCATATATACATTTGTCACGGTCCGTGCCATGTTCCTGTCCTTACGCTGCGGCCTCTGCTGCGAACCGCAGTCGTACCTATGTTCCTATCGCAGATCTGTTTCCTGTTGCAGTGTCGCTGTGAGCGCTCCTGTAGCCTCTGCTTACTTACCTGTGATTGCTGCTCCTCCATCTTGGCTGCTCTCCTGATTCCCTGTCTCTATAGAGGGCGGCGGCCACATCTTCCCTTCCTTTATTCCCACAGTGTGCAGCGGGGTTGGGCTTCCCCTGCCAATCCCCTTCCACCTGTGGGTTTATAAGCCTGCTTCTCCTCACACTCCCTGCCTGATCCTTGTTGTGTCATGTGTTGTTTTTGTTGTTGTCTCTTGGTGTAGTCTGTTGCTGTGTTTTCTGATCTTGTTTGTAGCAGTCCGGTGTGCTCATGTGGTCTCTTTGGTGTCTCTGTCTGTGTCTTTGTGAGTTTCCTTGCCTTTTCTCTTGCCCGTGTCCTGCCCTGGTCATTGCTTGGTTTCTTGCCTGAGTTTAGCTTACGTCTCTGCTTATGTTCTTGGTGTCTGCAGTCTGTCTATTTATTGTTCCCTTTACCTTTTGCTTATCCTCCTGTTTGGCATCTGTTTTGTCCTGTCTTTGTTTGTACCTGCACATATTTACTTCTAGTCTGCTTTGTCTCTGTTCCTATTCTGTTGGTGCCTAGCCTTGGCACTTCTGGCCTGTCTGGTCAGCTGCCACTGCTGGGGACTGCTCTGAGGTAGTACCTGGTGGCTGTCAGCATCAGCCAACCTTACCATCAAAGGCTCTGTGAAAATACCTATGCCCGATGGCCACTTAGTTGTGCCCCTCGGAGCAAGCCTGGCAGTGGTCCAGTGGGTCCACTACCCGCTTTACCCGCTCACCCGTTACAGTAGGATCAGGCCATGGACTCCGCTGACATTTTGCCCTCTGTTTTTTGGTCCATGTGCAGGTCTTGTTTCTGGCTCTCTTTATGTGTGTGGGAGTGTTTTTTCTTTTTTGGCAGGTCTTTTGGTGTTTGGGAGCTGCTTGCCACTACCTGAGCCTTCTGAGTCCCCGTGGCTTACGGTCTCGCCCTGAGCCTTCTGAGTCCCCGTGGCTTACGGTCTCGCCCTGAGCCTTCTGAGTCCCCGTGGCTTACGGTCTCGCCTTCTGAGTCCCCGTGGCTTACGGTCTCGCCCTGAGCCTTCTGAGTCCCCGTGGCTTACGGTCTCGCCCTGAGCCTTCTGAGTCCCCGTGGCTTACGGTCTCGCCCTGAGCCTTCTGAGTCCCCGTGGCTTACGGTCTCGCCCTGAGCCTTCTGAGTCCCCGTGGCTTACGGTCTCGCCCTGAGCCTTCTGAGTCCCCGTGGCTTACGGTCTCGCCCTGAGCCTTCTGAGTCCCCGTGGCTTACGGTCTCGCCCTGAGCCTTCTGAGTCCCCGTGGCTTACGGTCTCGCCCTGAGCCTTCTGAGTCCCCGAGGCTTACGGTCCTCGCCCTGAGCTTTCTGAGTCCCAGTGGCGTTCGGTCTCGATCTGAGCCTTCTGAGTCCACGTGGCTTTATGTCTCGCCCTGAGCCTTCTGAGTCCCCGTGGCTTACGGTCTCGCCCTGAGCCTTCTGAGTCCCCGTGGCTTACGGTCTCGCCCTGAGCCTTCTGAGTCCCCGTGGCTTACGGTCTCGCCCTGAGCCTTCTGAGTCCCCGTGGCTTACGTCTCGCCCTGAGCCTTCTGAGTCCCCGTGGCTTACGGTTCTCGCCCTGAGCCTTCTGAGTCCCCGTGGCTTACGGTCTCGCCCTGAGCCTTCTGAGTCCCCGTGGCTTACGGTCTCGCCCTGAGCCTTCTGAGTCCCCGTGGCTTACGGGTCCGCCCTGAGCGTTCTGAGTCCCCGTGGCTTACGGTCCTCGCCCTGAGCTTCTGAGTCCCCGTGGCTTACGGTCTCGCCCTGAGCCTTCTGAGTCCCCGTGGCTTCCTGTCTCGCCCTGAGCCGTCTGCGTCCCCGTGGCTTACGGTCTCGCCCTGAGCCTTCTGAGTCCCCGTGGCTTACGGTCTCGCCCTGAGCCTTCTGAGTCCCCGTGGCTTACGGTCTCGCCCTGAGCCTTCTGAGTCCCCGTGGCTTACGGTCTCGCCCTGAGCCTTCTGAGTCCCCGTGGCTTACGTCTCCGCCCTGAGCCTTCTGAGTCCCCGTGGCTTACGGTCTCGCCCTGAGCCTTCTGAGTCCCCGTGGCTTACGGTCTCGCCCTGACCTTCTGAGGTCCCCGTGGCTTACGGTCTACTCGCCCTGAGCCCTCTGAGTCCCCGTGGCTTACGGTCTCGCCCTGAGCCTTCTGAGTCCCCGTGCTTACGGTCCTCGCCTGAGCCTTCTGAGTCCCCCGTGGCTTACGGTCTCGCCCTGAGCCTTCTGAGTCCCCGTGGCTTACGGTCTCGCCCTGAGCCTTCTGAGTCCCCGTGGCTTACGGTCTCGCCCTGCGCCTCTGCGTCCCCGTGGCCTTACGTCTCGCCCTGAGCCTTCTGAGTCCCCGTGGCTTACGGTCTCGCCCTGAGCCTTCTGAGTCCCCGTGGCTTACGGTCTCGCCCTGAGCCTTCTGAGTCCCCGTGGCTTACGGTCTCGCCCTGAGCCTTCTGAGTCCCCGTGGCTTACGGTCTCGCCCTGGGCCTTCTGAGTCCCGTGGCTTACGGTCTCGCCCTGAGCCTTCTGAGTCCCCGTGGCTTACGGTCTCGCCCTGAGCTTCTGAGTCCCCCGTGGCTTACGGTCTCGCCCGGAGCCTTCTGAGTCCCCGTGGCTTACGGTCTCGCCCTGAGCTTTCTGAGTCCCCGTGGCTTACGGTCTCGCCCTGGGTTCCCCTCCCATTTTGCCTAGTGCCCCGTTTGTTCCTCCTGTGCACCTCCATTTCCTAGGTATTCCCAGTACTGGCTGTGCAGCCTGTAGTTGGTTTTGGGGTTGCCCCCGGATTGTTTCGGTCCCCAAACCTAGGTGGAATTTCCATTTTGTGGATTGGAGGAGGAGGAGGGGGCTTAAGGAGGGGGGTACTGTCACGGTCCGTGCCATGTTCCTGTCCTTACGCTGCGGCCTCTGCTGCGAACCGCAGTCGTACCTATGTTCCTATCGCAGATCTGTTTCCTGTTGCAGTGTCGCTGTGAGCGCTCCTGTAGCCTCTGCTTACTCACCTGTGATTGCTGCTCCTCCATCTTGGCTGCTCTCCTGATTCCCTGTCTCTATAGAGGGCGGCGGCCACATCTTCCCTTCCTTTATTCCCACAGTGTGCAGCGGGGTTGGGCTTCCCCTGCCAATCCCCTTCCACCTGTGGGTTTATAAGCCTGCTTCTCCTCACACTTCCTGCCTGATCCTTGTTGTGTCATGTTGTTGTTTTTTGTTGTTGTCTCTTGGTGTAGTCTGTTGCTGTGTTTTCTGATCTTGTTTGTTAGCAGTCCGGTGTGCTCAGGTGGTCTCTTTGTGTCTCTGTCTGTGTCTTTGTGATTTTCCCTTGCCTTGTTCTCTGCCCGTGTTCCTGCCCTGGTCATGCCTTGGTTTCTTGCCTGATTTTTAGCTTACGTCTCTGCTTATGTTCTTGGTGTCTCAGTCTGTCTATTTATTGTTCCCTTTACCTTTTTGCTTACCCTCCTGTTTGGCATCTGTTTTGTGCTGTCTTTTTTTGTACCTGCACATATTTACTCTAGTCTGCTTTGTCTCTGCCCCCTATTCTGTTGGTGCCTAGCATTGGCACTTCTGGCCTGTCTGGTCAGCTGCCACTGCTGGGGACTGCTCTGAGGCAGCACCGTGTGGCTGTCAGCATCAGCCAACCTTACCATCAAAGGCTCTGTGAAAATACCTATGCCCGATGGCCACTTAGTTGTGCCCCTCGGAGCAAGCCTGGCAGTGGTCCAGTGGGTCCACTATCCGCTTTACCCGCTCACCCGTTACAACATTGTTTATAAAGTGTATGCAAATGATGTAAATGACTGTATTTTTATGTGCATGAACTCATTCATCATTACAAACAAGTTGATCTATATTTCAAGCTTTATTTAAGCTATGTGCTCTCACCCCACATGCATATATGTAAGGACGATGGATGGAAAAAAGACAACACTGCTGGACTTCACATTTAGCTGCTGCCTTTCATGAGACCCAACAGTGGCTAACATGTCAGCTGAGTGGTTAGCAAAGTGCAGCATGAATCAAAAATACCAAAAAACGTATTCCTTCTAAAATATAATTTTTAACAATAGCTACATCTAGTGTTGAGCGATTTTTATCGACAAAGTTGAAATCGGCAAGGTTTTTATGGTGATCGAAATTTTCAGATCATGCGATAATTAAGGGTTAAAATCAAGTGCATCATCAATTAAGATCGCGCCATTTTCGCGCTTCCTGTAATTTTGGCGGCCAGAAAATCAGATTACAGAATAAGCAGGGGGAGATGTGTGTGCGACTCATGACTGGGGTGTGTATGGGTTTCGATTTTGGGTGGAAAAATCACATGACCTCGTTTTTACATAGAACAGCGTTTCCTGTTCAGCCCTTAGTGTCTCTCAGCGACTCATAGGAATAGGACGTGCCGCTCTGCCTGTGGCCAAACAGCTCAACGAAATTATTCTAAATTTTTGCACAGAGAAACCTCTAAATATTAGCTGTGATCCTTCCAATTTAGTTTAGTTAGAGATTTGAAGATTTATGTAGTTAGCTAGAGAATTTTAAAGCAGCATCTACCGCTGTAAAGTCACCGGGGGGGGGGGAGGGGGGGGAGGGGCCAGGCGGGGGCGAACACAGACAAGCTCTATCTATAAAGAACACTGGATAAAGTTTTACCAAGACTTAGTGTAGACATTGCACTGCAATATCTTTATTATTAACAGTTTGCTATTGAAATAATTCCGGGCGAACACAGACAAGCTCTATCTATAAAGAACACTGGATAAAGTTCACCAAGACTAGTGAGACTTGCACTGCAATATCTTTATTATTAACAGGTAT